>MU209566.1:0-60418 GCA_017315185.1 Bubo scandiacus
CGCAAACTGCCGTGCTTCGCCCTTGTGCCGCGCCTCGCCCTGTTCGCATTGAAGGTGGAAGGCTGCTGTGTGAAGCTCCACACGATGGGTTGCAGGAGCTGCTGAAGGAGAAGGTGAATTGAGTTAGTTTGCAGAGGTGAAAGCCGTCCATCTGGCCTTAGATATTTCTGAGTGAGAAAGGTGGCCAGTGCTCTGTCTCTACACTGACTCATAGATGGTGGCAAATGCCCTGTGGGGGTGGTCACAGCAATGGAAACAGAGTAACTGGCAACACAGAGGCAAACCAGTCTGGGCTGCTGAATAATGGCAAGATATTGCTGCTCAGGTAGAGAATCTGGTTGTGAAAATATGCTGTGTAGACACTCACGTACCCAAGCTTTGGGCCACTGAAGAACATCAGAACAACCAACAGGTGGATCAGGCTGCTAAGATCCCCATGGCACTTGGGGATCTGGTGTAGTTGGGATCTGTCAGTGTTAGGTTAACGGTTGGACTAGATGATCTTCAAGGTCCTTTCCAACCCAGATGATTCTGTGTGATTAAGGTGGCTCAAGTAGATCTGGACTGGCAACATAAGGGTGAACAATTTATGGCTCGCTGGGCCCATGACTCCTCAGGACATCAGGGAAGAGATGCAACATATAGATGGGCTTGTGATCAAGGGGTGGACTTAACCATGGACACTATTTCACAGGTAATCCATGAATGTGAAACATGTGCTGCGATCAAGCAAGGCAAACGGTTAAAACCTCTTTGGTATGGACGATGATAGATATGGGGAGGCCTGGCAGATTGATTATATCACACACCCACAAAGCTGGCACGGCAAACACTATGTGCTCACAATAGTGGAAGCAACCACTGGTTGGTTGGAAACATATGCCGTGCCCCATGCCACCGCCCAGAACACTATTCTGGGCCTTGAAAAGCAAGTCTTGTGGCAGCATGGCACACCAGAAAGGATTGAGTCAGATAATGGGACTCATTTCCAAAATAATCTCATAGACACCTGGGCCCAAGAACATGGCATTGAGTGGATATATCACATTCCCTACCATGCACCAGCCTCTGGGAAAATTGAGCAATACAATGGATTGCTGAAAACTACACTGAGAGCAATGGGGGGTGGAACTTTCCAACACTGGGACGTGCATTTAGCAAAAGCCACCTGGTTAGTCAGTACTAGAGGCTCTGCAAGCCAGGCTGGCCCTGCCCAATCAAACCGATGTACTGTAGATGGGGATAAAGCCCCTGTAGTGCACATTAAAAATATGCTGGAGAAGACAGTCTGGGTTACTCCTGCATTGGGTAAAGGTAAACCCATGCGTGGGATTACTTTTTCCCAAGGACCTGGGTGCACTTGGTGGGTAATGCAGAAGGACAGGGAAGTCTGATGTCTGCCTCAAGGGGATTTGATTTTGGGGGAAAATAGCCAATGAATTAAATTGTATGATGTTAATTGCTAAATAACACTGTTACTGCATATCATCATCGCTATGGTTGCTATATATTATACTAATGGCACCATTTTAAGAATCACCCAGGTTAATGAAGAATTAACTTTATTAACTCAGGACTAATTTCAGCAATTGGTGCCCAGCAACTTCCCTGAAATCAACATCTTCAGCCTGCAGACTGTGAGCATGGTCTGCACCAGATACATCAGCTACGAGTTCCAAATGTAGCAGAGACTACACACCATTCCCCTGCTTCATCCAATGTCACCCACTGCACCAGCTGAGCCAACTCTGCCTCATCCCTCCTGCCTCAAAAGACTGTCATGACAGATGGAACCCGAAGTTATGGACTAAATGAACTCACTACACATTTTGGAGGGATGGTCCATAGACTAAGGGAATGATATCTGTGTGTATATATATCAAGAAACAGGAAAAGGAATATTGATTAATCAGAATATACTGGAAAACATGGAACCTGAGCATAACGTAAATGATATGGAATAAGGGGTAGATACTGTCCTGGTTTCAGCTGGGCTAGAGTTAAATTTTCTTCTTAGTAGCTAGAATAGTGCTGTGGTTTGGATTCAGTATGGGATTTGGTATGAGAAGAATGTTGATAATACACTGATGTTTTTAGTTGTTGCTAAGACATCAAGGACTTTTCAACTTCCCATGTCCTGACAGTGTGCAGGTGCACAAGAAACTGGGAGGGAGCAGAGCCAGAGCAACTGTCATGGTTTGAGCTCAGAGGGCAACTGAGTACTAAGCAGCCGCTCACTCCCCTCTTCCCCTCCAGCGCTGAGAAGGAGGGAAGCAAAAGACCCAGGAACTTGAGATAAGGACAGGGAAGGATCACCTCATCCTTTAAGGCACAGGCAAAACCCAGACTCATTAGGAGAAGAAAAAGGAACATAAAATCTAATACAGATACTAACAAGAACATGTAACAGAGCAGGACTGTGAGAAGCATTACCGCATCCTGAAAACGCCTTCCCTCATCCCTCCCTTCTTTCCAGGCTCAGCTTTGTTCCCGATGTGTCTACCTCCTCCCCATGAGCGGTGCAGGGGGCAGGGAATGGGGGGTGAGGTCAGTCCTGTCACTTTTTCCACCTCGGGGGGGGGGGACGGACTTGTGGAATTCTTTCCCTGTTCCAGCGCGGTCCCCCTCTCACAGGAGACAGTCCTCCACAAACCAACTCCAACATGAGTCACTCCCACGGGCGAGTGGGTCATCCCCATGTGTTGCAGCCCTCCCAGTGCCAAACCACAACAGCGGGGGCTTCTTCCCATAGGGTCCCGGCCTTCTTCCGGTGCAGTCACCCAGTGTGACGTGGGACCCCCCCCACTGGCTGCAAATCATTATCTCCTCCACCGTAGACCTCCAGAGGTGGCAGGGGGGGTGCAGCCCTGCCATCTCACCACGGGATACAGGGGAGTCTCTGCTCGGATGCACTGCCCCCCCTTCTCCTCCTTTCTTCCACTGACCTTGGTGTTCGCACAGATGTTCTCTTCACAACTTCTCCCAACAACTCCTCCCAGGTTCCCCTTCTTAAATACCTTATTGCAGAGGCGCAGCTAATTGACCCAGCCTCGGTGTAAAGGCAGGTCTGACTTGGAGCTGGGGGAGCTTCGAGAAGCTTCTCACAGGGGGCCAATGCTGTAGCCCCTCCCCTGCTACCAAAAACCCCCACCACTCACTCAAACCAGGACAGCAACGGACCCAAATTGGCCAATGGAATCATACAAAATGCTCAGTATATAGAGGAAGGTCTGCCCGGAAGGAGTGGCTCTCACTTCCAGGATTGCGGTTTTGGGATCTTGGCTTCTCTGGGATCGCTAGCCAGGAAGCGGCTGGGCATCAGTCAGTCAGTGGTGAGCAATTGCATTGTGAATTACCTGTTTGTATTTTCTATAAGTAATTTTTTATTATTATTTTATTTTATTGCAATTATTAAACTGTTTTTATCTCAACCTACAAGTCTCCTTACATTTACCTCCCCTGCCCCGTTCTCTCCCCCATGCCCTGGGTGGAGGAGTGTGAGTGAGCAGCTGCATGGTGCTTGGCTGCCAGCCAGGTTTAAACCACAACAGCTTCACATTCCCCACAAGCCCCTCCTTGTTGGTGAGAACAAGGTCCAGCATAGCACCTCTACTCATTGGCTCCTGTCATGACCTGGACTGGAAGCCCAGAGAATCACAACGGTTCTGTGATCCCCTTGGGTTAAGTTAAGGTGAAATGACACCAAACAACCAGTTAGAATGTTTTACTTGCAGTAGAGAACAATTTAAACCTGGAAAAGGATAATAAGCAATGTAGCCTCATAAATCAATAAGAAAGAAAAGAAAGGAAAGGAAAGAAAAAGAAAGGAGAGAAAGAGAGTCAAAGAAATATGGATCACCACCCAAGGATCCAGCATTGTCTTGGGTCTGGTAATCTTGGGTAGTGGGTGCACACGGATCTAGCTTCGATGGTGGGTGCATACAGAGCAAAGTTTTCTATCGCCTTTTAAGTTCATCTTATTAGCTGATTAGCATACTAGATGAGGAGGGGCAGGTATTCCACAAATTCCTTTCCATAAGAGACGAGGAAAAAGGTGGAGCATGGGTTCCAGTTGAGTTGGTGGTCATTGCCCAGATTTGGTTTTTCCTCTGCTCCCAGAGATCTTATCAGTCATCCCAGAAATGCTCACCTCTTATCAGTTCTTGTTACCACTTCAATGGCGAAGGTCCAGGTCTCGGTCCAGCCGGGATTGGGGCGACGCACAGAAGAATGACAAACACCAACTTGTTGAAGGGGGGGCATTGCCAAGAGCAAATGCCGCTGCACTGTGTGCAAGCTCCCAATTTATTCCCACTTGTTTACATAGGTTTGTTTTTACTTCTACATCCTACTGACCTTCAGGTTTTATCTGTTTACTGCTCACACGCTCACCATGCATTCTGCAGGTGGTGTGTTTTACCGCTGTTTTTCACACAACACGGTGTTACATAATGCTTCTTCAGTTTTCCACAATCATTCTTCTAACCTCAAGGTCAGTTTACATTTTACTAACCACCAATTCTTAATTCCGACAGCCATTAGCAAGGCAAGCTTGGTATCTGGCTTACACAATAGAGCCACAAAGTATTGGGCTTAGAGGTCCTTGTGCTTGAGGGGAAACACCTGGTTTCACTCAGTCCATGTCTCCCCCTCTGAGGCTTATCTAAGGAGTTTGTCAATACAACTCCAAGGGAGTGGGGGGTGCATCCTTCCATACACTCCTGTGTCCTTTGGTGACATTCCTTAGACTAATCCAAAGGTCACAGCTTGTCCTTGATTTTTTCTGTGTCGGTGAATTGTAGGAGTCTGGGCTGCGCTGGAGGGAAGTTAGTGCAGGCAGAAGAATGCAAGGACGAAGACAAGGCCAGCAAAATAAGGCTGGCAAAAACACACAGGATAGCAGATAAGTGAGAAACATCTGTGGTCAGCAAAAACACACAAGTCTGAGCAAAACAGGGTATGAGATAAGGGAGTTTTTGGCAAGTTTTGGGCTTTACGTGCTAATTGCAATTAACCAATGCAAATGCTTGTAGAGGCGCATGAACAGCGCGTGTAGATAACCTGTAGCCTATTAGAAGACAGATGAGTGCGTGTACGGAACTTAGTAGAATATAAATGTAACCAGGATTGGAAAAATAAAAAAAAGATGGACGACCTGATCATCACATTGGTGTTGCGTTGTTTCTGTTCCCGCACGGAGAAATAAGGACCCCGGCTAATGGTGACCCCAACAGCGAATGTTTGAGGCATTTCTTCCTTCAGTTCCTTACAGCTCCTCTATCACTTGGAGAAGGAAGTTATCATCAACACATACCAGGAACCTCCTGGATTGCTTATGCCCTGCTGTGTTGTCCCTCCATCAGATATCGGGGTGGTTGAAGTCCCCCATGAGGACCAGGGTTTGTGAACGGGAGGCTGCTCCTATCTGTCCATAGAGGGCCTCATCCACTCGGTCTTCCTGGTCGGGTGGCCTGTAGCAGACCCCCTACTATAATGTCACCTGTCCCTGCCCTCCCTTTAATCCTGACCCATAAGCTCTCAGTTGTCTCCTCATCCATCCCCAGGCAGAGCTCCGTGCACTCCAGCTGGTCATTGACATAGAGGGCGACCCCCACTCCTCATCTCCCCTGCCTGTCCTTCCTAAAGAGCCTGTATCCTTCCATTCCAACACTGCAGTCATAGGAGCCATCCCACCACGTCTCCGTGATGCCAGTAAGATTGTAGCCCTGCAGGCGTGTGCACATCTCCAGCTCCTCTTGTTTATTCCCCATGCTATGTGCATTTGCATAGAGGAATTGAAGTTGGACCCCCGATGAAGCTGACTTACTGGCTGGAATTCCTTTGTGCTGCTATGCAGGTGCTGTCCTGCTGCCCTGTGATCCCTCTCCAGGCTCTGGGCATCTGTTGCTGGCACTGGCATAAAGCTGGCAGGAGTGGGATGGATTGAGGTTCCCCTCCCCCAGCAACTTTAGTTGAAAGCCCTCTTCACCAGCTTGGCAAGCCTAGGATCAAAGATGCTCTTCCCCTTCTTTGACAGACGGACCCCATCAGCCCCCAGTAGACCAGGTTTCTCAAAGCATGTCCCATGGTCTAAGTAGCCGAACCCCCGGCTGTGGCACCAGTCCCATAACCAATTGTTGATTTGCCAGATTCGACTGACCCTTTTAAACCCCTTCCCTTTGACTGTGAGGATTGATGAAAAAACTACCTGCCCTCCAGAGTCCCTTACCACTGCTCCCAGGGCTCTGTAATCCTTCTTGATACTCCTCAGACTGCTCCTGGCTGTATCGTTAGTGCCCACATGAAACAACAGCAGCAGATAATAGTCAGTGGACTGTATGAGGCTTGGTAGTCTCTCGGTCACATCCCTGATTTGAGCCCCTGGTAAGCAGTACACCTCTCTAGAGTGCGTCAGGTTGGCAGATGGGTGCGTCCGTACCTCTCAGCAGAGTCCCCTACTACCATCACCCGTCACCTTTTCTTAGTTGCACTGGTTGTCATATGGGGAGCAGACCGGGCTGCCTTACTCAGCTGCAGTGCCATTCCTGATGTGATGGGTCTTTCCTCTTCAGTCTGCAGAGTGGTGAAGTGTTTCTGCAAGGGCACCTCAGGCTTCGGGGAAAGTGTCTGCCTCTTTCAGGTCCTTGCCATTGCAAGCTCTCATTCTTCTGCATTATTGGCTCCCCTCCCTTCCGTGTGTGCCAGTGGGGGAGTTTTTGACTGGCCATGGGCTGTGGGCCCACTGCAGACTGTGCTTGGAACCAACTATCTAACTCCTTCTCAGCCTCCCTGATGTTACACAGCCTTCTCATGGCCTCCTGCAGCTCAACCACCTGCTGAAGGAGGTTTTCCACCTGGGCACACCTTTTGCAGGCAGGTCTGTTGCCCGTCCCTGCCCCAGGAGAAAGGTCTAGGCACTTCCTGCAGTCTAGGGTCTGCAGTGCAGCCTCTCCCTTCAGCAGCTCTGTCTGGGCGGAGGCATCGGCCACCACTGGGGTAGATGGTGCAGACCCCTCAGCCGGAGTTTCAGCCTTTACTCTCAGATGAGGGACCACAGTTCTGCCTTGGGGGTCAGGCAGATTGAGTGCCCTTGGTCTGTGCAGATGGTCACAGAATGGTGCCCGGCTGCTGGACCTCAAGCCTCTCCACTAGGTTAGTGGAATGTCCCTCCTTCGAAGAGGTGCCTTCCCACGCAAACTGCCACCCCATGCCCTGGATGATGTGTCATGCCCTGTTTGCCTGCTCTGGTCGCTGGCGCTCCCTCTGTCTGCCTGTCGTGGGAGTTGGGGGTGGCCACCATTACTCCTGTCCCTGCACATGCCTCATCAGCTGCTCACTCTCATGAGAGCTGCTGGGTCCTGGCAGGTCTCTGAGCTCTCCTGGAGTTCCCCGGCTCAGGAAACCTCCCTTACTTGCCGTGATCCTCCTTTCTGCTGCGGGATGTACCTGCATCAGAGCTGGTCACCTTGACAAATGACCAGAGTGCTCAGAGTGCTCTCCGATTACTGCAAAGATTGAATAGTAAGCTAGACCTGAAGCAAATAAACCCTTGCACCAAGTCTGTAAAAAGTGTATGAGCCCCTCATGAGCTACTAGCACCTTGTTCCTGCTCCTCCAATCTGAGCCACTAATGCCACTATGCCATGGATGACAGGAGGTGAGCAGGTAGGGCTAATGAGGTCAGGTAATGACCTACAGTTTCTACCCACTCTGCCACAAGTATGGGCTAATGGAAAGCAGCCAGGCTAGTCCTAATGCCTTTCCTCTCCAGACCTAAACTGGACTGTTTCAGCAGTGGTCTCCTTTAAGGGAGTCCTCCAGGGTCTGTTGCACTCAGCAGTATTACTCTTTTGAATTTTGTATACCTTTGGACCTTGTTCTTAATGTAGCACCTGCCCTATGGATCTTGTAATACTGGAGTCTCTTTTATTTAGTAAGGGGTGGGCTTAGCATCCAGTGAGCTACAGATTGGAAACTGGCAGGGCACGATCTGAGGCAGACTAGAAAAAGATGTCCCATTGCTAGCCAAAACGTATGTGAACAGCCTCTCTGTTTCTCTTTCTATAAGGCCCTTCAGTGTCTTTGGTCTATAGCCGAAAGGAGACTTGGACATTATAATGCTGAAGGTCACAGTTCCTGAGTTGCAGGCATCCAATGGCATTTCTAACATTCAAATCTGATCCATGAGTATGCTGGAAATTTGGCACTATGGAGTGGGATTTCTGGAAGGCAGTTGAATAAGGAGCTGCCAAAGCCGTAAATAGCACTGCCCTTTGCAGAGAATTGAAAGTCTTACTCTGGGCAACAAAAGATGCCATTTTGGAATCGCTCTGCTGAACCTTCTCCTTTCTTTGAAGGAATAGAGAACTTCACATTTAGCTTTGGGAAAGCCCATGTTGCCCTGGTGCTCTGGAGACTGCTGCAAGCCTCTGAAGAATGCCAGCTTGTCTCCGTCAAGCTCTTTTCTTCCATGACGTTTGCAGAGGCCTGAATAAGCCAGTCTGCAGATGAGCAATGTGTACTGTGTGACAGTCCGATGAAACCATAGTTAATGTCTCAAACATCCAATAAAGAACTTTGGTAAATGAGACAGTCTCTGTGGACATGCTGGGGTTGTGTGACTTGCGGAAAATAAACTCTTCAACTTTGGGGTTGTAAAGCAGGTATGTTTATTCAGCGCTGGGCGCATGGGGGATCGCTCCACCACAAGCACGCGCACCTTCCCGTGGCCTTTGCCTTGCCTATATGGTACAAAGTGTTGTTTATTCATTAAGCGCCTATACATATTCATAAGCTATCTCCGCCTCCCCTCGCTTCTTATGTTAATCAGGTCCCCCCTCCTCTTGCGTCTGCATATTGAGTTCCTCAAGTCCTGGGCAGTGGTCGTGTAGATAAAGTATCTCCTCTTCCTCTTGTTCTGCGCAGACTTAGTTGTTCTTTGCTTCTTATCCACACTCCTAGGTCAGTCTGTACCGGAGATTTATCACTGACACATACCCCCTCAAGGACGAGAGGAAGTCCCATCTTTGGCCTAGGAGATCGTATCCTAGCAACATTATCAGCACCTGGTGTTTTTCAACGTGGGGCCCCCTTTCTCTTTACGCAGCTTCTTCCCCCTCACATCCTTTTGACTAAGACAGTTTACATTTCCCCTATCAGTGAAGGCAACGGCAGGAAGACGCGGCGAGAGGAGGGGATCCTACGGAGATGGGACCACACTTTTCTGAGGCTGAACTTCCCTATCTTGAGCGACTTCATAAAGAGCCAATAGAGAAGCTGTTTTCATGGTGCATGTGCTGAGAAGAAAGGTCAGACAACGGTGTGAGAGACTGAAATGTCAACTGATTGTCTCAAAGCTTGCTCGTGTGTGTGCTTTGAGTCACGGGGTGGTGTCAGTAATGCCTGGAACATTCATCAAGGACCAGCTGTGGCCTTTGTAATGAATCTAAGGAATGTCACCCAAGGACACAGGAGTGTATGGAAGGATGCACCCCCCACTCCTTTGCAGTTGTATTGACAAACTCCTTAGATAAGCCTCAAAGGGGGGAAATGTGGACTGAGTGAAACCAAATGTTTCCCATCAAGCACAAGGACCACTGATCACTGGCTCCATTGTGTAAGCCCCATACTTTGTGGCTCTATTGTGTACACCAGACACCATGCATGCCTTGCTAACGACTTCGTGATTTCACCAGTGAGGAGGTGATAAGAACTGATAAAAGGTGATCATTTTTGCCCCAGGAGCGGGATGATTGCTCAAAAAGCAGGAAGTCAGCAGATCTGTGGGAACTGAGGCGAAAAACAAAGGTGGGCAGGGCGAGCATGACCACTGACTCAATTGCTCATGGAATACCTGCCTGTCTTTGTCTAGTATGCAAATCAGCTGATAAGATGAGCTTAAAAGGCGACAGAGAACCTTGCTGTGTGTGCACCCACCACCGAAGAACTGAAGACTGAGGACCAACGGGACACTGCTGGATCCATGGTGGTGACTATTCTTGCGACTATTCTATTGATTTCTGTCTTTACCTTCCATTCTGTCCTATCGCTACCACTCTTCACTTTTAATAATAAAAACTGTTTTGGGTGTACGGCATTTGACCTCGTTTGTGTCTTAATCTCGCTCTTGGGATCATATCGAAACTTCCCCTGACATTGAATTGGGACAAACAGTCATACCTGCAGGGAGGGGGGAGTAACTCCCCACTGACCCCCAAGCCCACTGACCCATTTCTAGAAGAATCTGAAGGTATAAACTATGCATGCTCCAAAGCAAAGAGAATTCTAGAAGCATAGACTGTGCATGATGCCTAATCAGCCTAATGAGTCCAAGTGCCTGCCCGGAGGAGGGGCAAGGAGTTATAAAAAGACAAGAGTCAAAGCCCCAGGTGGTGGTGAGATGGGGAACTAGGAAATTAAAATAGGATATAGAAATTAGGCACTTAAGAAATTAAGATATAACTTAGTTTAGAGATGAAAATGGAAGACTTAGAGATCAGGCTAGGGGCTAGAGGCCCATTAGTTAAAAGATAACTAAGATTGAATACGATAATAGATCATAGTCGGTGGGCCAGGGAGCAGAACAATATGGAAACCCTGATTAATGGAAGCTGTGAGGGAACGCTTCCTGATGGAATAGGGAGACAGCCCTAAAAACTGGTCAAAACCAACCCTATGGTCTGGCCTGAGTCCAGGAGGCTACAGAGACTGCGCAAGGAATGGAGGTAAAAAGTTCAACAGTGAGGAAGAGGAGCTACTTCATCTCTGCAACCCCAGCCCACGACCACCGGGACACACTGCACAGACGCGACTAGGAGGAGACCGGGGCGGAACGTATGAAAACGACTTTCGGGCTCATTATAATATGAAGCGGGGATAGGTCATGCATATGTATAGGCGTATTATGAATATGTGATGCTTTGTAGCATAAAGCCAAGATGAGGTGCCACGAGAGGGGCTCACGTTTGTGGTGGAGCGATCCCCTGTGCGTCTCAGCGCTGAATAAACATACCTACTTTATAACCTTATAGGTTGGGGAGTCATGTTTCCGCAAGTCAGTGGTGCCCCTCTGGAACTGGACCCCTTGGCTGTCTGGACCAACGCTGGAACCAGGACTGGTGAAATCTTTTTTTTGTCTTTCTCTTTCCCTCCCTGACTCTCTCTCTCTCTCTCTCTCTCTTTTTCTCTCCCATTCTCTATCGCTGTATCCCTGTGTATAAGGCAAGGCTTCTCAGGGCGTGTTTAAGACTTGTTGGGGCATGTTATATGATCTGCTGCTTGTTGGTGTATGTTGTAAGGTTTGAGGTTTGTCAGCATATATTATATGGTTTACGGCTTGTTGCAGAGGTTGCAAGGATTACTGACAAAGTTTCATGACAATATTTGTTGTTGTGGTGGTTTGACCTTGGCTAAATGCCAGGTACCCACCAAGTCGCTCTATCACTTCCCCCCCTTCCCCTTTTGTTCTCAACAGGGCAAAGAGGGGAAAGAAAATAACCAACCCTTGTGGGTAAAACAAAAGCAGTTTTAATATAAGCAAAGCGAAGCAAAGGTCCGCGCGCGGAAGCAAAAAAAAAGAAACCAGATTTATTCTCTACTTCCCATGAACAGGCGATGTCGGGCCTTCTCAGGAAGCAGGGCTCCCATACGCGTAGGGGTTGCCTCGGAGGACCAAGGGTGACCCCGCCCCCTTCCTCCTTTCTCCCAGCTTTATACTGAGCAGACGTCAGATGGTATGGAATATCCCTTTGGTCAGTTGGGGTCAGCTGTCCTGGTTGTGTCCCCTCCCAAGATCTTGCCCACCCCATCCCACTGTGGGGGGGAAAATGTCGGAAAGAGCCTTGGCGCTGTGTAAGCACCACTCAGCAGTAGCCACAACATCAGTGTGCTATCAACACCCTGCCAGCTCCCAACATAAAACACAGCACCATGAGGGCTGCTACAGGGGAAAACCAATTCTGGCTCAGCCGGACCCGGTACAGTCTCCACCCCTTATTCCATACCATTTACGTCATGCCCAGGTCCCACATAACACTCATTTATCCATTTCTTCACTCCTCCAGATGTTCAGTGACTTGGCTCCCATCTGTCAAGATGGATGTTCAGGACAGGAGCAGTATGTGTGACTGCTGGACTCCAGCACCGGCTAGGTTTGGGTCATCATCGCACGTATCTGGTTCACTCTTCGTCGTTCCTACTTCCTCCATCACTTCCTGCAACATACAACTCAGCCCACAGATTATTTCCCCCCCAAGGTTAAATCTCCTTGAGGCACACACTGAGTAGCCCCATCCTCCCGCATTACCCACCAAGTACATCCAGGTCCCTGAGCAAAAACACTCCCACGAGTGGGCTTGCCTTTTCCCAAGGGAGGAGCAATCCACACTGCCTTCCCCAGCCATTGCCCTGTGTGTGCTACAGGGACCTTATCTCCTCCCACAGTATGAAGGGGTTCTGTTTGGGCAGGACCAGGACGGTTAACAGATCCTCTGGTGTTAATTAGCCAAGTGGCTTCTGCTAAATTTGTATCCCAGTGCTTCCATCCCCCATTGTCCAATGCTCTCAACATAGTCTTCAACAGTCCATTGTATCTTTCAGTCTTTCCAGATGCTTGTGGGTAATAAGGGATGTGATACACCCACTCAATGCCGTGTTTCTTTGCCCAGGAGTTTATAAGATTATTTCGAAAATGGGTCCCGTTGTCTGATTCGATTCTTTCAGGAGTACCACGTCGCCATAAAATTTGCCTTTCAAGACCTAAGATGGTATTCCGGGCAGTGGCATGATTTACAGGGTACGTTTCGAGCCAACCAGTAGTTGCTTCCACCATGGTGAGTATGTAGCGCTTGCCTTGGCGTGTTCGTGGCAATGGTCCAATATAGTCAATTTGCCAGGCCTCACCATATCGAAAACTCAGCCATCGCCCTCTGTTCCAGGGAGACTTTACTCGTGTGGCTCGCTTGATTGCAGCACATGTTTCACATTCATGAGTGACCTGTGAGATGGCCTCCATGGTCAGGTCCACCCCTCGATCACGAGCCCATCTGTACGTTGCACCTCTCCCGAGATGCCTGGATGTTTCATAGGCCCATCAAGCTACAAATAGCTCACCCTTGCGCTCCCAGTCCAGGTCCAGCCGAGCTACTTCAATTTTAGCAGCCTTGTCTACTTGCTCATTGTTTTGATGTTCTTCGGTGGCACGGCTTTTGGGCATGTGGGCATCTACATGACGTACCTTTAGAGTCACGTTTTCCACTCGGGCAGCGATGTCCTGCCACGGTGCAGCAGCCCAGATGGGTTTACCTCTGCGCTGCCAATTGGTCTTCTTCCACTCCTGTAGCCACCCCCACAGGGCGTTAGCCACCATCCAGGAGTCAGTGTAGAGATACAGTACTGGCCACTTTTCTCGTTCAGCAATCTTTAGGGCTAGTTGGATCGCTTTTACTTCCGAAAACTGACTTGACTCGCCCTCTCCTTCAGTGGCCTCAATGACTTGTCTTGTGGGACTCCACACAGCAGCTTTCCACTTCCGATGGTTTCCTACCACACAACAGGATCCATCGGTAAACAGAGCATACCGCCTTTCATCTTCTGGTAACTCGTTATATGGCGGTGCCTCTTGGGCACGAGCCACCTCCTCAGGCAGTGCTCCAAAATCTCTACCTTCTGGCCAGTCCATGATCTCTTCCAGGATCCCTGGACGGTTGGGTTTTCCCAGTCGAGCTCGTTGCGTGATTAACGCTACCCATTTACTCCAGGTAGCACTGGTTGCATGGTGCGTAGAAGGGATCTTTCCTTTGAACATCCAATGTAATACAGGCACTCGCGGTGCCAAGAGGAGCTGTGCTTCTGTACCAACAACTTCTGAAGCGGCTCGAATCCCCTCATATGCTGCCGGTATCTCCTTTTCAGGCGGAGTGTAGTGGGCTTCTGATCCTCGATATCCCCGGCTCCAAAATCCTAATGGTCGACCCCGAGTTTCACCTGGTATCTTCTGCCAGAGGCTCCATGTGAGGCCATGCTCCCCAGTTGATGTGTAAAGTACATTTTGCACAGCTGGTCCTGTCCGAACAGGCCCAAGAGCTACCGCCCCAGCTATCTCCTGTTTGATGTGCTCAAAGGCTTGTTGTTGCTCAAGACCCCACTCAAAATGGTTCTTCTTTCGGGTTACTTGATAGAGAGGGCTCACCAGCTGACTGTAACCTGGAATATGCATCCTCCAAAATCCCACAAGTCCTAAGAAAGCTTGTGTTTCCTTCTTGTTGGTCGGTGGAGACATAGCTGCTATCTTGTTGACAACATCCATAGGCACATGACGGCGACCATCTTGCCATTTTATTCCCAAGAACTGAATCTCCTGTGCTGGTCCCTTGACCTTGCTTTTCTTTATGGCAAACCCAGCTCTCAGAAGAATCTCAATTACCTTTTGTCCTTTCTTGAACACTTCTTCTGCCTTGTTGCCCCACACAATGATGTCATCGATGTACTGTAGATGTTCAGGGGCATCACCCTTTTCCAGTGCAGTTTGAATTAGTCCATGACAAATAGTGGGGCTGTGCTTCCACCCCTGGGGTAGTCGAATCCAGGTATATTGGACACCCCTCCACGTGATAGCAAACTGTGGCCTGCACTCTTCTGCCAAAGGAATTGAAAAGAATGCATTGGCAATGTCAATTGTGGCGTACCACTTGGCTGCCTTTGACTCCAGTTCATATTGGAGCTCTAACATATCTGGTACAGCAGCACTCAGTGGTGGCGTCACTTCGTTCAGGCCACGATAGTCTACTGTCAACCTCCACCCTCCGTCAGACTTTCGCACTGGCCATATTGGGCTATTAAAAGGCAAATGTGTCTTACTGATGACACCTTGGGTCTCCAGTTGATGGATCAGTTCTTGGATGGGAGACAGAGAGTCTCGGTTCGTGCGATACTGCCGTCGGTGCACGGTCCTTGTAGCAATTGGCACCTGTTGTTCTTCAACTCGCAACAGTCCTACAACAAAAGGATCTTCCGAGAGGCCAGGCAGATTAGACAACTGTTTGACCTTCTCTGTGTTCACACTGGCCACACCAAAAGCCCATCGGTATCCTTTTGGGTCTTTGAAGTACCCCCTCTTGAGGTAGTCAATGCCCAAGATACAAGGGGCTTCTGGGCCAGTTACAATGGGATGTTTTTCCCACTTGTCCCTGGTCAAGCTAACCTCGGCCTCCAGTACTGACAGTTCTTGACATCCCCCTGTCACTCCTGAGATCCAGATAGGTTCTGCCCCTCTATAACTTGATGGCATTAATGTACACTGTGCCCCGGTGTCGATTAAAGCCTGGTACTTCTGTGGATTTGATGTGCCAGGCCATCGAATCCACACTGTCCAATACACCCGATCATCCCTTTCCTCCTCCTGGCTGGAGGCAGGGGCCCTCTATTCCTGTTCTTGGTCAGAGTATTCACTGTCTGACCCTTGCCGTGCCAGGCCGGAGACTCCTTCATCAGGGCCAGGGGAGGTGATCTCAGTCTTCCTGTATCTGGGAGATCGCTGACTACTTTCTTGCGGTTTCACACCAGCTACATTAACAACCTTCTTGGATGTCTTCTTCTTGGCAGGGGTCTTTCCTCGCAATTCATGTACACGAGCTTCCAACTTGAAGGTGGGTTGACCATCCCACTTCCTCATGTCCTCCCCCTGGTCACGCAGGAAGAACCAAAGTTCGCCACGTGTCATGCGCCTAGGTTTCCCTTTCCCTCTGACTGGGGTGGAAGAGAACTGATTTCTTGGGGTGCTCCTGACATCTAAGGCACTCGCCCGTAGAGATGAGGAGGTACCAAGACTCTCTTCAAAGTTCTGAAGCCAGGAAGAGACTGCCTCCACAGTTGGTGTACATCTTAGTCCTTCTCCCACATCCATTTCTGGACAGTACATCGCAGCCAAGCCGGCAGAATATGAGGATGGCGCACCTTTAATCACCTTCCTCCACATGGCTCGTATGCACAAGACATCCTCTGGATTTTTAGGGGCTTCATCATTATCTGGATCACCATAGATGACTTCCAGCACTGCTAATTCTCTCAGGTACTGGACACCTTCCTCTGCAGTAGTCCACTTCCCTGGGGAGTTGTCCGTAAGATCTTCCTTGAAAGGATATCTTGCTTTAACACTGGAAAGGAGCCGTCTCCACAGACTGCAAATTCCTGTTTCTTTTCCAATTCCCCTTTCAATTCCTCGATCTCTAGCAAGGGAACCCAGCTGTTGGGCTTCCTTACCTTCCAGCTGCTGAGCATCAGCCCCATTATCCCAGCATCGAAGCAGCCAGGCAGCAATCCGCTCACCCGGCTGGCGGCTATAGTCTTTCCGCAGATCTCGCAGTTCTGATGATGTCAGGGACCGGGTGGTTTCTGCCTCCTGTTTGAGTTCTGTTATTCCCTCTTCTGACCCCTTTGCTGAAGGACCCGCCTCTTCCTCTTCTTTCTCATCCCTTATTAATCGAGGGTATGGGCCTGTTGTTCTCCTTGTCCACTGTTTCTTTTTTACTACTGGGGCAATCTCTGCTGTTGTTGTTTTTGTTTGAGTCCCCATCTCCACCACAGTCCTTTGAGAGCACTGAACTGCAGCTCGATAAGCACAGGCCAGGCCCCAGTACAGCGCTAGGAGTTGCTGATTTTCACTGGGATAGACAAGGCACCCTTCTATCAGGTGTTGTGTCAATTTTGCGGGGTTGCTTGCCTGTTCAGGGGTAAGATCCCAGGCTACAGGAGGTGATAACCGTCCTAGGAATCTGCCCAAATCCTTCCACTCCCCCTGCCACCCAGGGACAGGCCGCCTCAGGGCACATTTTGGTATTCTCTCACCCAAAATTTGCCTTCTCTTACACCAAAAACCTAACGAGCTCCACAAAGCCCACAATAGGCGAACAGCATTAATGAACAGTATCAAAGAGCTAACGTAAGGATGAATAAGTACTTCGGGAGCCTGCAGAATAAAGCTACTCATGATGTTCCCAATTTCTTCCAACATGTTCCCGAGCTTAGCAAAATAAAGATAAGCAGAGCAATAAACAAACCCGTGACCAGCACAAGAGTTTGTCGCTTAATAACTGCTATAGCTATAGCACACTTGATATAAAACTGCTGTTGTCACAGCCCCACGTTGGGCGCCAAAAAAAGACTGTGGTGGTTTGACCTTGGCTAAATGCCAGGTACCCACCAAGTCGCTCTATCACTTCCCCCCCCTTCCCCTTTTGTTCTCAACATGGCAAAGAGGGGAAAGAAAATAACCAACCCTTGTGGGTAAAACAAAAGCAGTTTTAATATAAGCAAAGCGAAGCAAAGGTCCGCACACGGAAGCAAAAAAAAAAAAAAGAAACAGATTTATTCTCTACTTCCCATGAAGAGGCGATGTCGGGCCTTCTCAGGAAGCAGGGCTCCCATACGCGTAGGGGTTGCCTCGGAGGACCAAGGGTGACCCCACCCCCTTCCTCCTTTCTCCCAGCTTTATACTGAGCAGATGTCATATGGTCTGGAATATCCCTTTGGTCAGTTGGGGTCAGCTGTCCTGGTTGTGTCCCCTCCCAAGATCTTGCCCACCTCATCCCACTGTGGGGGGGGAAAATGTCGGAAAGAGCCTTGGTGCTGTGTAAGCACCACTCAGCAGTAGCCACAGCACCAGTGTGCTATCAACACCCTGCCAGCTCCCAACATAAACCACAGCACCATGGGGGCTGCTACAGGGGAAAACCAATTCCGGCTCAGCCAGACCCGGTACAGTTGTGAACAAATAAAAATTCAGTTTTGTGAACTGAAGAATCCTTGGTGTCGTTTCACTTTAATCCTGACCTGGGAATCGGTGAATCTGAGTTGTCATCCCGAGAAATCGACATAATGTCCGTTACTGCCATTTTTCTTGTACTCCCCTCTGTGCCTGCTTATTGTCTTTCTTTTTTATATTAAGATTGTAAGGCGTTTAGGGAAGGATATGTCATTTTGCTCTTTGTTTTGCTTTTTGGTCTTTGCATTGAAACAAAGAAATTAACAGTCAGAATCCAATAGAACTGTTAAGCAGGTATTCTTTATTAGCAGCGCTGGGGTCGCCCTGGGGATTCTCCACCATAAGGGCTCCCAAGAATTAGCAAGGAACATCAGTTTACATACACACAGATCATACATATTCATTAGATTTCCTGGAAAGGGGTGTCTTATGATAATGTGTTCCCAGAATTTATTTACATAGTCCAAGCATGCATAGTAGAAATCTTCGATGGTCAAGGGAAGAAGTAAGCAGTCTTCTTCACGGTGTTCGCTAGTTGACCTTCTTTCCAGGGCATGTGCTGTGAAGTAAAGTCCAGGTGTCTTCTTCCTAAATCAGCAAGATCATCCTCCCTAGTTTATATATCTGTGTCCTTTTGTTTGAGTCCTCCTTATCTTAGTTTGCCCATTCTAAGAGTTGCCTTTGAGTCTGCTATTAGTGATTTCCATAGGGAGCATTTTACTCTTGTCTAAACAGACAAAGAGGCCTAGGGAAACAGTTAAGGAGTCCTTGGGAAACAAACGAAGCAAAACACAAGCAAAGCTTTCATGCATCACAGTTTAGTCTTAATCAATGATTGTCAGAAATTAATTTGTTTGAGCCCTTTCAGCATGACATTAGTTCATTGTGGTCCTAGACCAGGAAAGAAATGCAGATCTTACTCTGTGCGTGTTCTTTCATCTATTCAAGGAATAGATGCAATGTCACCTGATGAGTAACCAAGAGAGCAGAAATTAGGACTATTGGCGGTGAGCTTTTTGCAAACAGTTTGTTGGTAAGGAATTACTTGCTGACTACCATCACAGATAAGTAATTTGGAAATCTGGAGTGGTGGGCAAGTTCAGACAGTCTATATACTATACACTGTATATTTATATAAGGCCAGCCACCTTTACATCTGAGCAACTCAAGAATAGGCCCCAACTGTCTTATTTATTACTGTCTTATCTTCAAACCCCTTTCTTCTTCACAAAAGCACCAACCTTCAGCTGCACATTC
The DNA here is from genome assembly GCA_017315185.1 of Bubo scandiacus. Taxonomy (NCBI): domain Eukaryota; kingdom Metazoa; phylum Chordata; class Aves; order Strigiformes; family Strigidae; genus Bubo; species Bubo scandiacus. The sequence continues at coordinate 19,016 of MU209566.1, forward strand.
CAGAAGCTACATTGACATTGACCTACTTCATTCTCAATAAAAAAATATTTAGCAAGATGAAAAGCAAGATGAAGAGGAAAAAAATATTGTTAGCAAGACGTTTTGGCTTACAATGGCACAGTATGGGAATTGTGTATTAGGTGTCTTATGTGGTAACAAAACTGCTGCTAATCAACAGGCAGATCTATAATAGCTGGTTTGACCTGTTTAGTTACTAAATAAATATTTGGCTTCAGATAAGAGTTAACATTAAAAAAGAAAAAATAAAAAACATTAACTTTATATTTATACTTTTATATTTATCTATGTTGCATTGCACTCATCTAATTTTTGCCATCTGAAGGTTAGACACCCATTTGTCTAGACTCCTTCTCTAGTCTGTGGAGAAAGTGCTAGATGGGATGAATCACTTGCCAGAGGTGCTCTCTTTAGATATCTGTCTCAGATGGCATGAATGTCTCTGGAAGTGCCTGTTTCTCTTCTTTGCCTGTAGGTGGAGGCTTATGACTACCCCGGCTAAATGTCTAACTTTTAAATAGATACAGCTGAGTAAGAGCAACCCCACCCTTCCTTGTGCATGCTCCTCACCTTTTCATCTGCACTCTCACACTGGAAATGGAAAACCTTTTTAAGTCAGGAATTGTATTCTATGCTAAAGTGATGGTGTAGCACTATACTACCCCTCACTTGCCAGCTCACTGTAATTGCCAAGTCTGGGCAGGGAAAGGAATGATGAGATACCTCATCTCCCCGAGCTGATGAGACACTTCACCTCCCATGAGAATCGCTGGGAAGTGCCAGGGCTCCTAGCTGTGCTGGGTGAATCAGCACCTCACAGCCTTGTAGGGCGCAGGGTGGGATCAGCAGGGGTTTTGCAGGTTACTTGTGGCTATGGTGCCAACTATATATGCATGTGCCACGAGAGCTAAATGGGCTAGAGGAACACATGCCAGATTTGCCTAGGGAGTAAGACATAGATTTCCACATGTAAATAGTGAGACAGACATGGAATAGACATGTTTTTTCATAGGAAGGAGAGACTGGCAGAACTACAGTTACATCCCCTCCTGGAGAGCTCCTCCTTTGCCCCGAGTAATTTCATCTGCAGCAGATTCCTAACTTGGGTCTCTTGTAGGAGGTGTGGAAAGAAATCAGACTGTGGCTGCCTCTTGCTTCTGCCGATAAAGCAAGAGTAATTCAAGTCATTCATGCTTGTGCTCCATGCAATAACAATCAGTTGTGGGCAAGCTGAGATTGCCAAATTTCAGTTTTCTTGGCAAAAATTTTAATAAACAGCATTGTGAAGCTCATGCAGAGCTAGCCAGCTTAACCAGCTGCCAAATCCTGCTCAGGAAAGAAAGCAGATAAAAACCAAATACATTATCTCTCCACCTGAGCTAGCCCATATGGAAAACTTCTTTCTCTCCACTTGTCTGCCACTCAGACATTTAGACAGGCTGTCATTATCAGCCACCCGCTGCCCCAGCTTTACCCCATTTTTTTTAAGCCCTACAGCACTGTCATTTGATGTGTCTGGTGAAAGAATTAAAGTAGATGAAGACTGACGATACCACTCCCTTAGGTAATGATATATTCTGGTTCCCTCCAGCTATCTTCCTGACAACCCAGTCGTCCTCATCCTGGCCCAACTCCCCTCTTCCACAGACTGAAGAATAATTAAAACTCTTCTACATAAGGCATTAATTCAACATTCAGCTTAGACTTTGTTAAAAAAATGCTTGTGACAGATGGGGTATGTTCTGTGCCATAGCAATAAGTTAGTTGGCATGCAATAGCCAGCAGGAAAAGGAGACAAAAATACCTGGCATGCAAAGGCCAGGAAAGAAAGGAGACAAAAACACTGAAGTACTTTTGAAACACAACCTTAAATAAAGCCTCATCAATTCAAACAACAAATGCTAGACCTTGAAATTATTATTCAGGTACTATCCTGAATGCATTCAGCAGAGAGAAAACCACTGAAATATATCTCTTGATTCATCAGGTATGCAAGAGACCTTAGGATGAGATGGAACGTACAGTTATTTTGGAAATCCAGCAGTACTGCAGGTCAGGAGAGCTGCATCTTGGAGGTCATCATGAGTAGGTCAAAATTACTCCAAACCATATTGGAAAGAAAACAGGAGATCTTTAGTGAAGTGAACCACAGTCACTTCAAGTTGCCCAATAAGGGAACTTTGGGAAGAAAGTTTCTAGAATAAGCAGTTTAAATACCATCAGGCTGTCAATATGTGCATGCTGGGGTGATCCTGGAAATGTTCATTCCCAGAATTTGTTCTTCCTATCAGTGGTAGCACTGCTTGTCTCTGGTGTAATTAGTCACATGTTTAGATGCAGCATTTGGCACTAGGAAGCTTCCTTCCTGTCTTAAAAATGCAGGCTAGGGAATCAAAAGCTGTGTCCAAAAACCCCTATAAAACTCATTTTTAACCCAAAGGCACCCACACCCAGTCATTCTGACAAAACGATACTCTCTCAAAAAGCAAAGCTCTCATGACTTGTGATATCCCTGGCTGTGGTGGTCCAGGGAACCCTGCAATGTGCATTTATTCCATTCTACAAACTCCCCATCACTTTCAGTCCAACCTGAATTGTCCATTTTATGTCAGGAAAAGGGACACTGTCTGAGAAACTGAGATATTGCTTTAAGGGTAATAACCAATAGAGCTGTCTTGCCTGGGCAATAAAAGGTGCCCTTTAGTAATCTGCCAGCTGCAGATTACTAATAAGTCTTGGTAAGCAAGTTTAAAAGAGGAAGGAGAAGGGCAACACCCAGTAAAGGGGAAGGAGTTTTCACTATGATCAGACTGGAAGATAGAACAGGAAGAGATATGCTGCCTAGGTGTACTGAGGATCCCAAAAAAGACATTTATTATTTTTTGCCCAGCTCTCTATAAGTGAAATGGGTGGCTGCATGGTAAAAAGTTTGTGAAGGCTGTAACTGCTCTACCTATCATGCAGTCCTCGGAGAGTTAAACTGGGAACTGGAACAGCTATGTTGTTAACATAGCTGTTTTTCCCTAGAGAGGACATCTGCCTTGAGGAAAGTCCACGAAGGCTTAGACACTCTGTTGGTGCAACTCCAGCTGATCTGGCTTGAGAGCAAATAAGATCCAAAAGGTGGCTCCAATACATCAGTCCTGTGACTACCCACAGAAGGGAACTCAACCAGGGCTATAACAAGAGTTCCTGTGGGTAAGGGACTGTGGCTGAAGGTGTCAGATGGTCCCAAAGGTAAGCCATTCCAAGTTTTGTGGATTTTCTTTTTGGTTTCATGACCTTCATAGATTAAGTTTTCAGGAGGTATGGTTTAGATATCAGAGGTCATACATCAGCAATTATACACTTGATTAAAGTTTATTTGGATGTAAAATCCTATTGCTGTTTCACCACATAATTTAATGAACTGTCAGATACTGGTTTTTTTTCCTGTTTGATTGGTGCTGGTAGCCATAACTTTGGGCTAACATGGTGAAGGGACTGGAGGGATCCAGCAGGATGGTGGCTGGGTAGAAGTATTGTTATCATCACGTGTGAGGTATTCACTCTGTACACAGAGTTATATCTGTAACTAGCTAGTTACAGAAGAAAAGAGAAAATAGACTGTTCCTGGTCAAGAGGTCTTGCTTTAATGGCTATTCAGAGAGTCTTTCTACCAAACTCATGAAGAGGAGAACATATTTACCCTCTTATCTGGGGAGATATGCAGAAGGTGGCTTCCAAGAATGGGATCTGCTCAGGATTGCTGAGAACGATCTGAGTTTGTGGATTTGCCTCCTAAAGATAGTGGTGCTGAGCTGGCTGGGCCAGGAAGCTGAATTCCTTTAATGTGTGGACTTTGCTTTGGTATTTCCTGGTCAACAGTTGACTTTCTTGCCTGGGACTTAAAGGAGGTTTTATGGAAACAGCTCTGATGAAGGTATAGGCTTTAATGTGGAAGACTCTGGATTTCCTTGCTTGCATCTGTAACTAATAATGGAAGAGGAGTCACTTTGAAACTTGTGCACTTTACACTCTGTTGCTTATTATTCATGGAGAGACCTGGGATAACAAATGATGCACTGAGCAGAGCCAGCCTAACCCCTCAAAGAACATTCACAGCAGGAAAAGCAGGAGGGGTGTGGGAGAGCATGGGATGAGAGAACAGCCTCACTCCTCAAAACTGCTTTTGTAAAAAACCCCATTAGACATGGGTGACCCTGATCCATTTGTTTTTTAAGGGAAATAAGCTACAGCAGAGCATACTGCCTACCAGTGGTTGCTAATTATGCCAAGCGATGGAATAGAAGAAACACATTTAAAAGGATATTTTTAAAAAAGAAAAATTTAAAAAGATACTATGTTTGGTATTTTCATGTGAGCAGATCAATCTGAGGTTTGTCCTTTATAACAGGAATAGCATATTTAAGTCCGAATGCATTTTTAACACATTTCTAGTTTTCTAAGCAAGTCAAAGATTTAACATGGCACTCTGTGACAACCTGAGAATATGGATTTTCAGTAAGTTGTAGTAGTTTTGCTTAAGTTTCCTTAGACATGTTTGAATGTATACGTGCATGAAGTAAGAGTAATGTTGGGATTGAGAGACCAAATACTATTAAACAGAAAATTCTGAAGTTGGGTGCAATGTTAATTTGTCAGTGCGCATCTTGTATGTTTTACAGGAACAAGCTAATAACAAACTGCTCTAGGCTTTCATTAGGAGTGTGTGAACCATATGGTGAGAGTACCTTGGGCCTTCCTAAGCATACAGTCAGCCATCTGAACCATTCTGCTTATCTTAGCAAGGGTGTCAGAGCACATTTGAGACAAAATAGTTTGTACATCTGCCCGCTTGATGTTACCTCTCTTTCTCCTCTTTATTTCTCCCCACCCATCTTCCTGGCTATGGTTTCCCCGCTGAAGTCTTTCTCACTGCTCCACCAGCTCCCACAGCTCCTCAGCCTCCCTCCCTTGCTGCTCTAGTCACTTCCCCAGTTTCTGTGACAACCTCACAGCTCTTGTGGGCTCCCCCATTTCCACCTTTAAGTTTCGTTGACAAATCAAGAAAAAAAAAAATTGAAAAATGAAATAAAGCATGAAACTTGGGGCAGCATTGTGAATGCTTCAATGCTGATCATGCAAAGGATCTCAGCATGAGCCCAACCGTGTAAACTGCCTTCTGCAGTGTTACTGGGAGTGTGTGGATCTGCTAATTCTGACTCTGCCTGCATCCAAGGCTGTGTTTATTTTCACTACAGAGCTATTAATCCTCCCCTTACTCTCTTTTTTTTAGCTATCCTTGCACAGAGAAGTAGCAGGCACACTTTAAGCCTCTGTCACAACCTGGACTGGGAGCCCAGAGAGTCATAAAAGTTCTGTAATCCCCTCGGGTTAAATTATGGTGAAACTTGCAGTAGAAACAGCTTAAACTTGGAAAAGGATAATAAGCAATGTGGTCTCTTCTAAATCTATAAGAAAGAAAAGAAAGGAAAGAAAAAGAAAGGAGAGAAAGAGAGTCAAAGAAATCCGGATCACCACCCCTGGATCCAGCGTTGTCTCAGGTCTGGTAATCTTGGGTGGTGGGTGCACACACAGTAAAGTTTTCTGTTGCCTTTTAAGTTCATCTTATCAGCTGATTATCATGCTAGACAAAGAGAGGCAGGTGTTCCATGAACTCATTTCCATGAGAGACAAGGAAAAAGGTGGAGCAGGGGTTCTGTGCATGCATTGAGGGGGAAAGGGGTACATTAACCCTTTTGTCCAATTGAGTCAGTGGTTGCTTACCTTTTCCTCAGTTTTTGTTTCTTGGGCAATTATCCAGTCATTAGCTCCATCTGGTGTCAGTTGTTTATCTCTCTTATCAATGTTTTAGCTCTTCTTCGAGTTTAAAGTTGTAGGTGTAGGGTTAAGGTGTAGGCCTTAACCTGAACATATGGTTTTACTGGGTCTATGTCTCCTCCCTTCGAGGCTTATCTAAGGAATTTGGCTATACAACTGCAAGGGAGTAGAGACATGCACCCTGTGCTTCCCTAGGCAGATACTTCATTCCTTAGACTAATCACAAAGGCCACAATTTGTCCTTGAGTTTTTCTGTGTCGATGAATGTTTGAGGCATCAATTCCTTCCGTTCCTTACACCACCCTGTGACTCAAACATTTGGTGAAACTTCGAGTAGTCGTCAAGGGTGGTAATCTGGAAATATCGAACAGAGGGAGAAAGAGAGGAAACAATATGAGAGTGATCACACATTTCACTATAGCAATACCTATCATTATTGTAAAAAATATTGACAAAATTGTAAATCCAATGTTTACGAGCCATCTTTCCAGCCATCCTCAACTCATTTCTTTTCCCATTCTTTTCCAATTTCACAACTTTTACAACAGTTAACACTTTCTGATAATACATACATTCCATTTCATGAAGAAGTTACTTTTTTTTCTAGTACCATAATCATTCTTTAAAGTCATAAAAGCATCCACATATGGTACTTCATCGCATTTTCCTTCATGTTTACAAAACAACATTAGTTGTAATATCGTGTTATATTTTAAAGATCTGTTTTCAGACCATTTTTCCCCAATAAAATTACAAGCACTACTCGGGTTCCACCCATTTTTCCATTCCCAACATCCACTTTTTCATAAGTCTCGAGATTCAAGGTTTCCTCCTCGGGGAAGAAGATTTCACAAGATCGGTAGTGTTTAGATTAATGAGGCCGAATTGAATTCCTTCGTTTGGTAATGCTATACAAACACCTTGATTGGTATTATCCCAGATGTGCTTGAAACCTTGAATCAAATTCCAGGCTAAATTTGGAGAATCCTTTCCCTGTCCTCCAATGGAAAGGATGAAGACAGGGAGAAGGCTCTCCAAAACATCTTTCCCTGTAATAACAGACAACAATTACAAATAACAATAAACCGATAGCACAAATAACAATTGATATAGCCAGGGCTAACATGGATCCCTCACCGTCCTTCTCTGTTTTTCTCTAATTCTACAAAACACAAATAAAAGCATATGTAAGTTAAAATGAGGGTATTAATATATACATAAGAAGACAAAGGAGTTTCTGCGACAGATCTTCAAAATACATAATATCACAGAACACATTAGAAGGATGGAACAATCCATCTGGTGTTAATTTTATGTTCTTTTCCATGGGCATCAGTGGCTATCCAGGCATATACATTGAGCTGTGTTTTCAGGGTTGGGAGGTCCACTAAAACTGGTTGTCCTGGATAATGTAGCAAGTTTGAAGAGTCTTTCTGGTCTTTTTCTCCAGGAAGTAGAGAGGGTGGCCTGGGGCAAAATGCAGTGAGTCTGGGGCACCCATTTGTTCCCCAGTGACTATATACTTTGGCAACTGCATCAGGGAGCCAGGTAGGCCATCCTGCATCATGAGATTTAAGAGCTCATTTCAGTAACCTGTTTGCTCTCTCTACTATCCCATTATCTTGTGGGTAGTAGGGAGTATGAAATACCCATTGTATTCCTTCTCCTTTTGCCCATTCCTGCACCACCCCAGCAGTAAAGTGGATGCTGTTGTCTGACTGAATTGACTGAGGTTTTGGTAGGTGACTAAACCATAGTTTCAACCCTTTTACTGTATCTTCTCCAGTTGCCTGCATAACAGCCTCAGCCTGGGTGAGCCCCAATACTACCTCCACCCCTACGAGAATGTATTGCTTAATTTGTCAAGTCTCCCAGAGACCCTTTCTGTCCTGCAAGTGGAGAGGGGGGGTCTTGCAAGGGGTGTCTTTTTAATCGGGTACAACATTGACCACAAGCAGAAATAATCGTGTTGCACAGTTTTTGAGTAACCGGCAAACCCCTGTCACCAGCTTCTCTAAACAGATCTTTGGCCCCTGAGTGACCACGTTTCCCGTGTAACCACTCTAACAGATGTTCCCACTTTTCTTTGTCAGCTTCTGCTGCCATTGTAGCTAAACAGGTTAATGAATCTACTTGATTATTCCAAATATGGGCTGGCTGATTCCCTTTTTGGTGTGCAGTTACCCATCCCACCAGGAAAGTTCCCTGTCTGGCAACATTTAAGATTTCCTCCCGCTTTTCTTTTTGCCACACAGGTACCTGGTTGACTTCCCACTGATTTTATTCCCAGAAGGGGAGCCACTCTGTACACCCTTTAAATACAGCATAAGAATCTGTATAAATAAACACTGGCTCTTTGTTCTCAGCTTCTTTCTTTATCACACTCCAAACTGCAATCAATTCCCCTACCTGAGCACTTCCCTCCCCTTCTGTTACAAGCCGCTCCCCTGACTCAACATGTAAGGCTACTGCCCGGTATTTCCATACCTTCTCTTCTCTTTTTGAGGATGCGTCAATAAACCACACATTCCTCAGGTGAGGTTCAAATGGAGGATCTGGCTTTATAAGGGAAGGGGGGGTTTCCTGATCAGATTGGTTATCGGGTGGCTCCTGTATCTGAAGTACCTTGAAGCTCCTTCTTCTATCTTGCACGTGTGACAATAGTGATCTAATTGTGCATACCACTTCTTGACTGTTTCTTGCTGTGCCACCCCTTCAGGGGGTGGGGTCCCGGCTAATACTGGTTTCAGGACCTTGAAAGGCCCTCTCAAAATAACTGGTTGTTGCTTTATGGTCTTTTCAGCTTCCTGTAAGGCCAGGCTAACCACAAAAAGACCCTTCTCCCAAATTGAATAACGTTTTTCTGCATCTTTAAAACTTCGCAAGTGAAACCCAGTGGGATGAGTCGGACCCTCTGGCCCGTGTTGCCACATATGTAAGGATAGCCCATGGATTGCAAAACCCCACTCGATATGGAGTGGATCTGTTGGGTGTATTGGACCTAAGGCCTGGTATACCCCAGCCTCAAAAATTAACAGCTTTAAGGCTTCTTCATGGGCAGGAATCCAGACCCAAATAGCCCTTTTCTGTGTCAAATCATATAAGGGGTGAACTATGATGGAAAAATCAGGGATATGTTTCCTCCAAAATACCAGCAAGCCTAGGGCATGTTGCAGCTCCTTCTTATTTTCAGTTCTCTTCAGGGGCAGTAAGTGTTTGAGAGGCAATTGCCACCATCTCGTTAGATTTCAGTTCAGCCCCCTCCCTGTCTGGGGAGGTCTGCTCAATTTGAGGGGGATCCTTCCTTTTGTCTTTCCAGGCTCGAATGAGCTTTTCTAACATCATAGTAGGCATACCGTCCATTAACTCTCAGGGAATCCCCTTTGAAATGCCCTCTGTCCATAGTGTGTATCTTTATTATCAGGAGGTTGCATCGGCTTCACTGGGGGAGGTTAGGACTTAGCTTTTATCTCCCCATCTCCTTCCACCCTCCTAAGGTCTGCTTTGGATTTTGTGTCTCCCTGACCAGTGAATCCCATCCGTCTCCTGTAATTAATCAACTCCTGTGCTACTTCTCCCCATGTCATCTCCGGGGCACCACCCCTTCTCCGGGGTTGGGGTGTTCTCGAGCGATCTTGTAATTGCACTGCAAATAATTTCAAGGCATCGGGCAGCCCCCTTATGAGAGGAAGCAATCTATCGGGATCTGCCACAGATTGCATAGGAGAGAGCTGTTGCAGCATCAGTAATGGGTCATGCATTAGCTGGAGACATGCAGCCTTTTGTACGCTCTCCAGAATATGTCCTGCTGTCAGAGTCTTTATTGAGGAGGTGTCTCCCCTTTCCATAGGGTCTAATCCTCCAGCCCAATATGCTACTCTCTAGGTCAGGGACCAGGGCTCTCTATTGTCATTGGTGGTTATAAAAACTCCTGACCCCAGTATCCTCTTGTCTCGTCCTCACTCAGCAAGATACAGTCACCTGCGGTAACAGATACTCTCCATACATACTCAGTTTCTGTTTCTCGGGATTGCCGAGAATATTTTTTGTGAATTTTAGCCAAATCATTGGTGGACTAGAGGACAGTTCGGGTGGTGACTTGTTGGGCCCCTCCCCAACCGTCATCGACAGTCTCAGTTTTAATCAATGGCTGTATAACAGCCTCTCCCCCCTCAAGGGAATATATTTCTTTTGTATGGTCTAGGTCTTTAGAAGGGTATAATAATTTTGATTCTTTTCTCCCATCAGAATCTGTATCCATATTTTCTACAACGATTTGGGAGTGGGTTTCATATAATTGCTTCCTTAGTATTTTCTCCCGCTCCAGAGCCTCTGTTGAAGTGGTATGTAACCTTTAGTTAGTCAATCGCTCAGTGGCAAGATGATCAGAGAGGCTTTTTGTCTCATTTTCTGATTGTCCCTGCAAAGCCTTCACCAGATCTTGAAGGGATTTTATTGCCTCCGCTCCTGCCTGCTGGGTCACGTATCTATCTCTTTGTGCTGACACCAGAGCAGATCCCAAAACTGCACAGACCACTGCCTTTCCTTTTCCCAGTTAGAATCTCCATTCTTTAGCTAGAGTAGAGATTCTGTCCACTACCACTTGCAGATCATGCCAATTTTTACAGGCCCAAGTCATACCAGGGGGAGAAGGCCAAGCATTATAGCTCTCTAATTTCTCCAGGAGAAAGGTACAATCTACAATTGGATCTTCCAGGGAGATCATAATGAGCCTACAGTCAGCCCTCTCAGGGAAGCCGTAATGAGCCTACAATCGGTCCTCCCAGGGAGGCCGTAACAAGTATACAACTATGGGAATCAGATCCCTTGTCAGCCCTCAGAGGGCTGTCCCCCCACTTTTTGTATGACTCCTCTCAGAGAGGGGCTACAGTGAATGCCTGGTCCCAATGGTCGCTTCAACACCAATGAGGGGATCCTGCTGACTACGCCAATAAAATGTCATGACCCGGATTGGAAGTCCAGAGAGTCGCAACAGTTCTGTGATCTTCTCAGGTTAAATAAAGGTGAAACAACACCAAACAACTAGTTAAAATGTTTTACTTGCAGTAGAAACAATTTAAACTTGGGAAAGGATAATAAGCAATGTGGTCTCTTCTAAATCTATAAGAAAGAAAAGAAAGGAAAGAAAAGAAAAAGAAAGGAGAGAAAGAGAGTCAAAGAAATCCGGATCACCACCCCTGGATCCAGCGTTGTCTCAGGTCTGGTAATCTTGGGTGGTGAGTGCACAAACAGTAAAGTTTTCTGTCGCCTTTTAAGTTCATCTTATCAGCTGATTAGCATACTAGACAAAGAGGCAGGTATTCACAGAATCACAGAATCACCTAGGTTGGAGAAGACCTTGAAGATCATCTAGTCCGACCATTAACCTAACATTGACAGTTCTCAACACCACCAGATCCCTCAGCGCTATGTCAACCCAACTCTTAAACACCTCCAGGGAGGGGGACTCCACCACCTCCTTGGGCAGCCCATTCCAACACCCAACAACCCCTTCTGCAAAGAAATACTTCCTAATATCCAGTCTAAACCTTCTCTGGTGCAACTTGAGGCCATTCCCTCTTGTGCTATCGCTTGTTACTTCATTAAAGAGACTCATCCCCCCTCTCTGCACCCTCCTTTCAGGTAGTTGTAGAGGGTGATGAGGTCTCCCCTCAGCCTCCTCTTATCAAGAGTAAACCCCAGTTCCCTCAGCCGCTCCTCGTACGACATGTGCTCCAGACCCTGCACCAGCTCCGTTGTCCTTTGGACACGCTCGAGTAATTCAATGTCCTTTTTGTAGTGAGGGGCCCACAACTGAACACGGTCATCGAGGTGCGGCCTCACCAGTGCTGAGTACAGGGGCAAGATCACTTGCCTGTCCCTGCTGGCCACGCTATTTCTAATGAAAGCCAGGATGCCATTGGCCTTCTTGGCCACCTGGGCACACTGCTGGCTCCTGTTCAGCCGGCTGTCAATCAACACCCCCAGGTAGGTCCCTCTCTGACTGGCAGCTCTCCAGCCACTCCTCCCCAAGCCTGTAGCGCTGCTGGGGGTTGTTGTGGCCCAAGTGCAGCACCCAGCATTTGGCCTTATTGAAACTCCGCCAGTTGGCCTCAGCCCATCGGTCCAGCCTGGCCAGGTCTCTCTGCAGAGCCTCGCTACCCTCGAGTAGATCAACACTCCCACCCAACTTGGTGTCATCTGCAAACTGACTGAGGGTGCACTCGATCCCCTCGTCCAGATCATCAATAAAGATGTTAAACAGGAGTGGCCCCAAAACCGAGCCCTGGGGGACACCACTCGTGACCGGCCGCCAACTGGATTTAACTCCGTTCACCACCACTCTTTGGGCCCAGCCATCCAGCCAGTTTTTTACCCAGCAAAGCGTGTGCGAAACCAGTGAATGCTGTGGGAAACAGTGTAAAAGGCCTTAATAAAGTCAAGGTAAACAACATCCAGAGCCTTTCCATCATCCAATAAGCAGGTCGCCCTGTCGTAGAAGGAGATCAGGCTTGTCAAGCAGGACCTGCCTTTCATAAACCCATGCTGACTGGGCCTGAGCATCTGGTTGTCCCGCATGTGTTGTGTGATGGTGCTCAGGATGAGCTGCTCCATCAGCTTCCCGGGAACCGCCGTCAAGCTGACAGGCCCGTAATTTCCGGGATCATCCTTCCGTCCCTTCTTATAGATGGGCGTCACATTGGCAGATTTCCAATCTGTCGGGACCTCCCCGGTCAGCCAGGACTGCTGGTAAATGACAGAAGGCGGCTTGGCGAGCACCCCAGCCAGCTCCTTCAGCACCCTCGGGTGTATCCCATCCGGTCCCATAGACTTGTGTATGTCTATGGATGCAGTAGGTCACTGACTGTCTCCTCCTGGATTGTGGGGGTGTTATTGATTTACCAATAAGTAGAAGTAATTGTGTTTGATTTAATAGAAATATAGAATCATAGGAAATATTTAGTAAAAATTTTATTTGTTGTAATTTATACCAGCATCTGACTGCTACTTTAAAATCCCCTATACAGCCCCATACCAAGGCCGAAGAGATTGGTTATAATTATCTAGTAGAAACGTTTGGAACCTAGGTAACCAAACCCAAACTGATCTGTAAGTTGATTTATAATATATATACAGGACCAGGAGAATACAAGTACTTGTCAAAGTCTAGGATTAATGGGAACTGGGGGAAACAACCGTAACAGCTTACAAGTACCTACCAAGGAAACTGTGTCCTTAAGCAAAGGGTAATTCTGGCAGGGGAAGATTGCGACCACCGACCCATGGACCACCTACTCACATTACACCCCAGACTCATTTCTAGACATTTCTAATCCTAATTGTGCAGAATCGGAAGTAGGCGGAGAGTATATTAATGATTTCTTGGAAATTCTGTATTTGTGTATGAACACTTAATGAATATATATGAACAAGTTCTATAGAAGATGCATGATTTTAGTGCTTGGCGCGCGCTGTTGGTGAGAACACTCCCCTGCGCGCCCGGCCGTCAATAAAGAAGTGTCTGCTTATCTGCATCAAATTGGTGTTGATAAGTTCTTTAGTCCGGATTTTCGGTAACAGTTTTTGGCGACCCAGATGGGACCTCGCTGAGAGAGACCGGAGGAATCGGGGACCTGATCGGTTCCAGCCGGCACCGAGGATTTCTCGGGGATACCCATCAATCCCCGATCCGTAAGGCTCTTCGCGACGTTCCCTGGATTTTGGTAAGACACTTCTTTTTGTATTAGGAGTGGGTTAGAGTCCCACTCAGGAGTGGGTTAGAGTCCCACCCTTGGCAAGTGGGTTAGAGTCCCACCCTTGGAAAGTGGGTTAGAGTCCCACTCAGGAGTGGGTTAGAGTCCCACCCTTGGCAAGTGGGTTAGAGTCCCACCCAGTGGGTTAGAGTCCCACTGTATAAGCCTGCCTGTCAGATGCGGCGAAAGCTGCGCAGGGTTGGGCTAGAGGATCCTCGTGTATTGGAAGCCCAGGTGTCTGCCCGTAAGACATAAGCGAAAGCTATTGCAGGGTTGGACAATTGTGGATTGGGAAACAGGAGAACCTCTATGCTATAGCGCTCTCAAAGGAAGTGCCTCTAACAAGACGTTAGAAGTTTTACATGTGTTATATTGTAAAATTGTTTATTTCTTCAGTAGAGTATTGTATAAGAATTAAGAATTGTGTAATATTGTGTTATATACCTTTGTATATAGTAACAGTTGTGGAAAGGTGTGAGTGTGTGTGTAAGTGTGAGATGTGCAATTGAGCACGAAGCGAGTGCGGAGTTCGGATCCGCAGTTCTGTCACTCCGCGAGGAGTGCAGTCGGAGAAGAACAAAGCGACAGATTTGAGTGATTGATTGTATATTGTACTGTAAAGTGATTTATTATGGCATCTAAGCTGACTCCTTTGTTTAAAAGTAAAAGCATGGGTAATCTGGCTGCAAATGACAAAGTTCCAAAACCTTCCCCGTTAGGATGTTTGTTAGCACATTGGGGAGATTTGCATGATGATTTGCGAAAGAGTCAGATGATTGAATATTGTAATCAGTGGTGGCCTCTGTATACTTTGGATGATCAGGAAAAATGGCCTATGAATGGGACACTGAATTATAACACCATTCTGCAGTTAATGCTGTTCTGTAGAAGGGAAGGGAAATGGAGTGAAGTGCCATATGTTGATTTATTTTTCTATTTAAGACAGAGGAAAGATTGGCAGAAGGAATGTAAGTTGATTAGTAGGGATAATTTAGTAATGGCTATAACTTCTGACGATAAAAACGTGAAAAAGTGTTGTTCAACATGTGAGCTTGGAAAAGATTGTTTAAAGAAAAGAATTGCTTCTACTGAAAAGGATGAAGGGCCAGAACTAGATATATCCCCTCCGCGGAGAGAAAGGCATCGGGGGAGAGAATATAGGGAACAGGTAGAGGAACCAGAGAGTAGTGGAATAGAGGATGTGGAGGAAGGGCCGTCTGAGATTGTAATTCATACTCCTGTCTCCCGAAGAACTCGGCAGCAGGTGCAAACAATAGCTCCTCTACGGCAGGGCGTTGGTAATGACGGGCCAGCGTATGTGAAAGTGCCTTTTTCAGTTACGGATTTGATGACTTGGAAGCAGGCAGCAGGGATATATAGAGAAGATCCTGAAAGAGTAGGCAGAGTGGTAGATACTATAATCAGAACGCAGAATCCGGATTGGAGTGATTTACAGGTGATCTTGGATAATTTACTGGATGATACAGAAAAGCAGATGGTATTAAAGACTGGCAAAGCACAGGCAGAAATGGCTGTATTGAGTGGGACAACAGGTGGAACACTAGAGCAGAATTTTCCATCTGGGGATCCGCAGTGGGATCCAAATAACGTAGAGCACAGAGAAAGACTGAGTCGGTATCAGAAATGGATTTTGTATGGAGTTAAACATGCCATGCCTAAGTCTCTGAATTGGTCTAAATTATATGAGGTGAGACAAGATAAGAATGAATCTCCCTCAGCATTTCTGGAGAGATTGAAGGAAGCTGCCCGAAAATATACTGATTTAAGAGTAGAAACAGAGGCGGCTCAGATACAATTGGCTTTGATTTTTATGGGACAATCAGCACCAGATATAAGAAAGAAACTTCAGAAACTTGAAGGAGAGGATTCAAGGAGTTTGAATAAAATGCTAGAAGCAGCATGGAAAGTATATAACAACAGGGAAAAAGAGGAAAGGAAGACCAGAGAAAGTAGATTGTTGGCTGTAATGACAGGGACAGCAGGCAGAGGAAGGGGCAGAGGAAGAGGACGAGGAATTGGTGGAAGGGGAGGATTTATGAACTATGGTAATCAAAACTTTAATACCCCCTTAGGAGTGAATCAGTGTGCCTTTTGTAAACAGGAAGGACATTGGAAGAGAGACTGCCCAAGAAACGGGAATGCTCAGCAAGAAATAGCCAAATTGATGGTTTTAGATGACTGAAGGGGACCGGAGGGGAACCCAGCTGAACCTCTGGTTGTAATTAAGCTGGGAGATAAAGAAGTTAAATTTTTAGTAGATACGGGAGCAACATTTTCGGTATTGAATACTTGTAAAGGAAAAATTGGAACAAAACCAGCAAACATAATAGGAGCAACAGGGAAGGAGGAAAATAGGCCATTCCTGCAACCCCTGGATTTAAAATTTGGAAATAAAATAATTACACATGAATTTTTGTATGTACCAGAATGTCCGATACCCTTGTTAGGAAGGGATTTGTTATCCAAATTAAATGCACAGATTGTTTTTGAAGAAGGAGAACTTTTCTTGAAAATACCTGAATCAAGAACAGGAGAAATCCTGATGATACAGGGAAAAGTGAAAAAGCAGGAAATTCCACCAGAGGTGGATTCTGCAGTGATTCCTACAGTATGGGAAACAGATATTCCTGGCAAATCAAAATTGGCAGAGCCTGTGAAAATAGGTTTAAAAGAAGGTGCAGGGACAGTAAAAATTAAGCAATATCCAATCAAACCAGAAGTTAGACAGGAGCTGAAGAAATTAATTGATAAATTTTTGGAGTACAAAATCTTAGAAGAATGTGAATCTGAGTATAATACTCCTATCCTACCACTTAGAAAACCCTCGGGTGAATATAGGTTAGTGCAAGACTTGAGAGCAGTAAATCAAATAGTCAAGGACATATATCCTGTGGTGGCAAATCCTTATACATTGTTAACAGCGTTAAAGGAGCCTCATCAGTGGTTTACAGTGCTTGATTTAAAAGATGCTTTCTTTTGTATACCTTTGGAGAAGGAAAGCAGAAAATTGTTTGCTTTTGAGTGGGAAATCCACAAACAGGACGAAAGATGCAGTTGACATGGACAAGGCTACCCCAAGGATTTAAAAATAGCCCAACGATTTTTGGAAATCAGCTGGCAAAAGAACTTGAAATCTGGAAACAGGACAAACCAAGGCCTGGACATTTACTTTTACAATATGTGGATGACATACTGATTGCTACAGAAGAGAGGTTTACCTGCATACAGGTAACAATAGACCTTTTAAATTTTCTGGGACTGAATGGGTACAAGGTATCTCGGAAGAAAGCCCAAATAGCCTGCCAGACTGTGATTTATCTGGGCTTTGAAATTTCAAAAGGGCAGCGACAATTAGGAAAAGATCGCAAAGAAACTATTTGTAATATACCTGAGCTGAAAAATTTTCATGAGCTCAGAGCGTTCTTGGGAATGGCAGGGTGGTGTCGCCTTTGGATCATGAACTACAGTCTAATAGCTAAACCATTGTATGAGGCCCAGAAAAACTTTCCTTTTGTATGGGGCCCACAACAGCAAAAGGCTTTTACAGAATTAAAATGCGCCTTAATGTCTGCACCTGCTTTAGGACTTCCGGATTTAACCAAAGATTTTCAGTTGTTTGTCCATGAGAGACAACGTCTGGCGTTGGGTGTGCTGACTCAGCGAATAGGAAGCTGGAAACGACCAGTCGGATACTTCTCCAAACAACTGGACACAGTGAGTAAAGGGCGGCCAAACTGCCTTCGAGCAGTGGCTGCAACCGTGATGCTCATACAAGAAGCTCGGAAATTGACTTTGGGAAGAACAATAACAGTCTATGTCCCACACATGGTGATAACTGTTTTAGAACAAAAGGGGGGACATTGGCTGTCTCCGAGCCGAATGATGAAGTACCAGGTAGTACTGACTGAACAAGATGATGTGATTTTAAAAACAACTAACCTGGTAAATCCGGCAGTGTTTTTAAGTTCCGCACAGGAAGAAGGACAACTGGAACATGACTGCCTGGCCACTATTGAGTATGTTTATTCCAGTCGAGAAGATTTGAAGGACGTACCATTGGAGCGACCAGACTGGGAACTGTATACAGACGGCAGCAGCTTTACGGAGCAAGGGGTCTGATATGCTGGATATGCGGTAACAACAGACACCACAGTTATAGAAGCAAAGGCATTGGCGGGTACCACATCAGCTCAGAAAGCAGAACTTATTGCTTTAATTCAAGCCTTAGAACTAAGTGAAAAGAAGAAAGTAAATATTTGGACAGACTCAAAGTATGCCTTTGGGGTAGTACATGTCCATGGAGCTTTGTGGAAAGAAAGAGCATTATTGTCCTCTCAGGGATCAAATATTAAGCATCAAAATGAAATTTTACAATTATTACAAGCAGTTCAAAAACCAGATCAAGTAGCAATCATGCACTGTAAAGCACATCAAATTGGGAACACAAAAGAAAGTCTTGGAAATAATTTGGCCGACCGAACGGCAAGGAAAATAGCAAAGGAACGAGCATTCCAAATGGCATTAATTCCCTCCAAGACAGTAACCCTTCCTAGAGAAAAGCCAAAATATTCGGCGGAAGATGAGAAATTAGGTCAATTTTTGAATGCCAAGAAAAATTTAGCTGGATGGTGGATAACTCCTCATGGACGAGTAGTAGTTCCATCTTTGTTAATGAGAGAAATAATGCAAACCAAACATCAAGAATGTCACTGGGGAGCAGAAGCTCTAGTAACATCTTTACAAAAACAAGTTATATCAGTGAAAATGATGGACATGGCTAAATTAGTAACTGCAAAATGTGAAGTATGTTTGAAAAATAATCCAGTGATCAAGAAAAGAGTTCAAATGGGTAGGTTAAAATCTGGTACGGAGCCTGGAGATTATTGGCAAGTAGATTTTTCAGAATTACCTAGACAAAATGGGTATCGATACATCTTGGTGGGGGTTGATACTTTTACAGGATGGCCAGAAGCTCTTCCCTGTCGCACCACACAAGCAAAAGAAGTAGTAAAGTGGTTACTACGAGAAATAATTCCAAGGTTTGGAGTTCCTATTGGAATTTCCTCTGACAGAGGTCCACACTTTGTTGCAGAAGTAGTCCAAAATGTTAGCAAAATTCTGGGTATCACTTGGGATTTGCATACTTCATGGAGGCCACAATCCAGTGGGAAAGTAGAAAGAATGAATCAAACTTTAAAGAGACAAATAAGCAAAATCTGTCAAGAAATTAATTTAAAATGGCCTCAAGCACTTCCATTGGCATTGTTACGAATTAGAGTACAACCAAAGAGTGGAACCTCAGTCAGTCCTTATGAATTATTGTATGGGAAACCTTATGAATCCCCAGAACCAAATCCAAACATGCATGTGAAAGGGAAGCAAGATGTGTATAACTATTTACTTTCCTTAGGAAAAACTTTGACTGCAATTCAGAGCTCAATAGTGTGGAACAGACCATTATCCCTTGAAAATCCTGTGCATGACTTTCAACCAGGAGACTATGTCTATGTGAAGACGTGGACTTCTGAACCTCTGCAAGAACGCTGGAAGGGACCTTTCCAGATACTGTTAACCACCTTTGCGGCTATCAAGATTGCAGAGTCAGATGCTTGGATACACTACACCCGGGTGAAGAAGGCGCCCACTTCATGGAAGATTATAAGCCGTGATCCAAAGACTTTAAAACTGACTCTGAAACATGTCTAATTTTTCATCTCTGTGATTATTTTCCTTGTGTTAGCTCGGCAGGTGACACTGGTGTGGACTGATTCGGTGGTGAGAAACAAAAGACAACAAGGCACAGAACAATTGATCAACATTCCCAAAGAAATGTCTGAGGAAAATTTGATGTTAGGATCGATTAAGGGATTTGCCAATTTGCAGAATGTTACACAGATTACTGCTTGTCTACCAATACCAAGAGCAGTAGGTGAATCTATTCCTTGGGGAATTTTAACCATGAATTTGACCAACCTGGAACATAAAAACGAGACTACTTATTGCAAACAAATCCAGTGACACAATGGTATGAACAGGTGAAGGTTATCAGAAAACAATGGAAATCACCAGGGAAAAAATCAGACTGTGAGAAACTACTGAATTATGACTTTATAACAGGGTCTCAACCTAGTGCTTTGGCTCGGGTTCTCCTCCCAGGAGGCCCAAACCCTAATCTAGGATGGTGTTCATATGATGAACAGATTAAAAACAATGTGAGCAGAAGCATCATGGAATGGCAGTGTAACAAAACTGGTCAAAATACACAAAAACAGGCACAGTGGGATTCTGTATGGTCTATGTCCATATTCTCTCAGTTTCAGTACATGGCTAGAACTCCCTGGTGTTTTACTTGGGACGGTACTTGGATTAAAGGTGCATTCGCAATTCTTCCTTCAGTAGTAGATAAAGGTGCTACACGAATGGAAAAGGAACATGTAGTACCATGGTGGAAATGTGAAGAGGTATATGATTGCAGCAATGCAGACTCAATAATGCAAAGAATTCCTCCCTTAGCAGCTGCTCTGAAGTTTGGTTGTTACTGTCGAGGTTTTCATAATAACCTCACTTTGACAAGTATATTTACACCCAGGAGAGGATACTTTTTAGTTGTAAGAAATCTACCCTTCAGAGTCCAAGACATTTAGTTTGGGCATTAAGTGATGGAACCTGGACAACTCACTTGCCAGTAGACGGTAAGGTGAAACAAGTTACTTTGGGCATGCCGACATTGTGTCCCATTTGGAAGAAATCGCCATTCAAAGGGCCCTTAGAAAATTTAAAATTAAAACGAACCAGGAGGTCTGAGACAGATGATGACACGTGGAATGAACCATCCACAGGAGTGAAAATTGGCTGGGCCTTAGAGTCCCTTTTGAACCCAATAGCTTCATATAGAAACAGGGACTGGCTCTATCAGTTAACAGGACAAGTAGAAAAGTTAGCCAACGTCACAAGGAAAGGATTTAAAGAATTAAACATTCAATTACAGGCAACTTCCCGAATGACACTCCAGAACAGGATGGCATTAGATATGCTTCTGCTAAAGGAGCATGGAGTATGTGGATATCTCAAGGATAGCTTAGATCATTGCTGCATTCATATCCCTAATGTCACTCAGGATGTAGAGCATGATTTAGATCTCTTAGGCAAAATTGAAAAAGAAACAGAAACAATTCGAGAAGATATGTCCGAAGATTGGTTGGGAAAGTTTTTTAGTGGATTAGGATGGAACCTGAGCTCTTGGCTGAAATCCCTAATCAAGACCTTGGTTTTGCTGTTAATTGTCTTTGAGATGATCATGCTAATTTATGCCTGTCTTAAAAGACAGTTTACTAATAGACTTGCAGCACACCGAAAGATTATGAGAGAAGTACCACATATGCCACCCGAATACAGTCCATCACCAAAATATGGTGAAACAAATACTAACTTTGAAATTGAAAATGAATAAAAAGTGAAAGTATTGAAATAGTTTTCAACACTTTCAAAGGGGGGAAATGTTATCGATTTACCAATAAGTAGAAGTAATTGTGTTTGATTTAACAGAAATATAGAATCATAAGAAATATTTAGTAAAAAGTTTTATTTGTTGTAGTTTATACCAGCAACCGGCTGCTACTTTAAAATCCCCTATACAGCCCCATACCAAGGCCGAAGAGATTGGTCATAATCATCTAGTAGAAACGTTTGGAACCTAGGTAACCAAACCCAAACTGATCTGTAAGTTGATTTATAATATATATACAGGACCAGGAGAATACAAGTAGTTGTCAAAGTCTAGGATTAATGGGAACTGGGGGAAACAACCGTAACAGCTTACAAGTACCTGCCAAGGAAACTGTGTCCTTAAGCAAAGGGTAATTCTGGTAGGGGAAGATTGCGACCACTGACCCATGGACCACCTACTCACATTACACCCCAGACTCATTTCTAGACATTTCTAATCCTTACTGCGCAGAATCGGAAGTAGGCGGAGAGTATGTTAATGATTTCTTGGAAATTGTGTATTTGTGTATGAACACTTAATGAATATATATGAACAAGTTCTATATAAGATGTGTGATTTTAGTGCTTGGCGCGTGCTGTTGGTGAGAACACTCCCCTGCGCGCCCGGCCGTCAATAAAGAAGTGTCTGCTTATCTGCATCAAATTGGTGTTGATAAGTTCTTTAGTCCGGATTTTCGGTAACAGGGGGGTTGTTCTCCCAGTCTCTGTCCTCTGGCTGAGGAGGCTGGATTCCCTCAGTACAACTGGTCTTGCTATTGAAGACTGAGGCAAAGAAGGCATTAAGGACCTCAGCCTTTTCCTCGTCGCTTGTTACCATGTTTCCTCCTGTGTCTAGCCGGGGATGGAAGCTCTCCTTGGTCTTTGCCTCTGCTGGACGGCTTGTGAAAATTCACACTACCCTAAGAATTTCTGGTCATGCTCTTCTTTCCTGATGCGCTTGTTCCTCCTTGGTGCCCACCCTACCACAAGACCAGGGGTTGGTACACTGCAGTGGGCACTTTTTCCTTTACACTACGTTTAGCATTTTTATACCTGTTGGGCAAAGCCCTTGACTAGTGCTTGGACTCTCACCACTTCTTTCCACTAAAACTGAACAGATTCTTTAAATACTAATTCTGTGTTTTGGTTTTCCAAGTTCTAAAAGAGACACTAAAATGATGTTAAACTTGTCTTGCTGCTGTTCCTAAACAAACTGCTGTGTCTCATCTGTTTGTCTGGCTTTAATAGCATGCGCAGACTGGTTTCACTTGCAGGTTCTCACTGATGAACACAGCGTTATTCTTCTTTCCAGTAAAGCAGTATTTTTTTAATCATTACAGTTGCTAAGATTTGCTTCATTTTCCTTCTTTCACCCTTTCTAACCTTAAAAATAACAATAAACCTGAAATGCATCAATGAAGCACAGACTGTTCCTATGTTGTCTCATCAGAGAACTGTAATGCTGTTTAGTCCATGATATCAAAAGTAAGGAAACACAGTAATTGATTTGATGCTTTTAATAATCTCCTGTTTTTATTAAGAGTTTTTCTCCATTCCTTTATACAAAACAATTTTGAGATTTTTTCATGTCTAAGTCACAGGTATTGTAATATCACTTTCCACACTTTTACATATTTACTGAGTCTTAAGATTATTGTTTTATTAATATGACAGATAGTGATGCAATAGAAATGTGGAACTTGTGCATGGTATAGAATCAGAAGTGGTACACAAAACTGGTATAGAGATATTGTATATTTAGTTAATGAATTCTTGTTTTGATTCTGATTTTCTTGTAGAAATCAGGGATAATGCAGTTCTCATGAAATTTTCCAGAAATTATCTTGAGGCAAGTATAGAGTAATTGGGTGTTGAAAAAATGTTCTGCACAAACAGCTCTAGACAAGTACAGTTTTATTACTCAGGAAGTTGTAACATGTAAATACTTAAAGTGCATCTTTAAAATATAATGATATATAAATTCATAGTGTAAGCATCATCAGCACAAGGACATTTATTGGCAGGGGTAGAAACATTTTGGGGATAGGGACCTTGTTTCTTTTTCTCTTTGTCTTGTTAAAGTGAAATATAGCATTAAAAATGCAATGGGGAGCTGGTCTCTGGCTTGGAGAATTCCAGACAATCCTCAGCCCTGTCAGTGTCCTGCCAATATTTTTGACCTATTAAGTCTGGCTGGAAAACAACCTTGCCTAAATACATACCACTCCTGTGAAGAAAGTGGTATATTATTTAGTGTCCTGGTTTAAGCCCAGAGGGCAACTGAGCACCATGCAGCCGCTCACACACTCCCTCCCCCTCAGGGATGGGAGGAGAAAATAGAACAAAAGGCTTGGAGATCAAGACAAAGACAGGGAGGGATGACTCACCCATTATAGTCACAGGCAAAAGACAGACTCCATTGGGGAAGAAAAAGAACATCAATTGAATTTAAACACCACCACTACCACCACTAATTTACCAATCAAAACAGAGTAGGACAGTGAGAAATACAACCACATCTTAAAAACACCTTCCCCCCACCCCTCCCTTCTTTCCAGGCTCAGCTTTGCTGCAGATTTCTCTACTTCCTCCTCCCCCCAAACAGCACAGGGGGGCAGGGAATGGGGGTTGCAGTCAGTTTGTCACCTGTTGTTTCTGCCAGTCCTTCCTCCACAGGGGGAGGACTCCTCACACTCTTCCCCTGCTCCAGTGTGGGGTCCCTCCCACAGGAGACAGTCCTCCATGAACTTTCTCTGACATGAGTCCTTCCCACAAACTACAGCTCTTAATGAACTGCTCTAATGTGGGTCCCTCCCACAGGCTGCAGTCATCCCAGCAACAGACTGCTCCAGCACGGGCTCCCCTCAGAGTCCCAGCCTTCCTCAGGCACAGCCCCCTGCTCTGGCGTGGGGTCCTCCACAGGCTGCAGGTGGGCATCTGCTCTACCAGTGACCTCCATGGGCTGCAGGGGCACAGCCTGCCCTCTCACCACAGGCTGCAGGGGAGTCTCTGCTCTGGCGAACCGCCCCCCTTCCCCTTTGTTCCACTGATCTCAGTGTTTGCAGAGGTATTTCCCTCACAACTCCAACCCCTCCTCCCAGGTTCCCCTTCTTAAATATGTTATCGTAGAGGCGCAGCCACCATCGCTAATTGGCTTGGCTTTGGCCAGAGGTGGGTCCAACTTGGAGCTGGGGAGGAGGGGAGCTTCCAGAAGCTTCTCAAAGGAGCCACCACTGTAGCCCCCTCCCCCTCTAGCAAAACCCTGCTGCACACAAACACAACACATTTAGCCCTAAACAAATTAGTCTATGCTAAGCAGATTGGCAGGTGAGGAGACCATTAAAAGATGAAAAGGGATCACAGAGTATGTTTTGTTTTGAATGTTTGATTTTTCTTTAGAAGGGTACAGAGTAGAAGACGCTCACAGTTTGCTTTTATCAGAAGTAACCCGATCCTCTCCTAACCTTCATTTTAAGATGCTAAATAAGTCAATTTATGGTAATGTCTTTGATTTGCCACTTCCTCTCTGAGAGTGGTTGCTGTACATCCCCTGGATACTCTGTCTCTGGAAGGCTTGTGTCCCCCAAGCACCCCAGCCTGCTTGCTTTCCTGAGTTCCTCCTGCAGTTCAGATAGATACATCTGAGATTATCTGTAAAGTTTCTCCCACTGAACCCAATAGCTTTCTGGGAGACATCTGTGCCACTTCAGTCTAAGTTGGATAAGTAGTAACTAGAAAACAAAACCTGCTTCAGAAGCGTTAGGTGCTGTGGGAATACAATGGAATATTGGCGAGGAAGATGTAAACACACTGAAGTGACTTGCAGCTGGGGTGCCAAAAAACACATGTATGGTGCTAATTGTTGTTTAGCCCTGTGTGCTTGATGGGTAGAATGTCTGCATTTAGATAACACAGGCCTGTGAGAGACTCAGAGGCACCTTATCAAACATCCTTGAGATTCCTGCCCTGCTGTGGGAAAGATCAAAGCACAGTGGAAAAGTACGTGTGTGAAAATCCCTGATATCTACAGGCGAAAGCAGCAGGTTCAAGATCTTTTCCTTCACCTCTTTCCGGCTGGCAAGGACCAAGCTTTGTGGTGCCTGCGTCCCTGCTTGTGTGCCTCTGCCTGGGTGCTGCTGTGGAGATCCCCCGGGTCGCGAGGAACCAAAAATAAATTTGCTCTTTGCATTTCATCTGTGGTTTTGTGCTTGTTCCTGTGTCCTGCCTGTGCCGGCTCACGCAGGTGTATTGGTGGTAATGTAAAACAGAAATCAGTGAGGGATCATGATTTAAATCAATGATGAGTTAAATTTAAATTATTTAAATGTATTTAAATTTAAATTATTTAAATCATGGTTGCATGTCTCTGTATGTCCCTGTGAATTTTGGGTTTACTTCAACTAAATGCTAAGTCTTTGAAAATTGGATTCATGTAAGGTCATTGATAAGTGTTCATGTAAGCATTTGTCAGCAACTGCTAAAAGATCTGCACTCTGCTTTTTACCTTACTTATCTACACTCAGGTTTTTAGAACATTCAAGCTAGCCAGGTCCTAGATCCAGATATCTTTACCAAAAATCATGCCTTACAGAAAAAAACTTTGTTATTTTTTCCCCCTTCCTGAGATTTTGTCTTTCAGTTCAGTGGGGATGTGTATTGGGTTTACATGGCAAGGTTTGGTAGTGGGGGGGGGCTACAGAGGTGGCTTCTGTGAGAAGATGCCAAAAGCTGCCCCCATGTCTGACAGAGCCAGTGCCAGCCGGCTCCAAGACAGACCCACTGCTGGCCAAGGCTGAGCCCATGAACGATGGTGACTGCGCCTCTGGGATAACATATTTCAGAAGGGGGAAAAAACTGCTATGCAACAGCAATTGCAGCCAGGAGAGAGGAGTGAGAATATGTGAGAGAAACAACTCTGCAGCCATCAAGGTCAGTGAAGAAGGAGTGGGAGGAGGTGCTCCAGGCACCAGAGCAGAGATTCCCCTGCAGCCCCTGGTGCAGCCCATGGTGAGGCAGCCGTGCCCCTGCAGCCCAGGGAGGGGAACGGTGGAGCAGATCTCCACCTGCAGCCCGGGGAGGACCCCACGCCAGAGCAGGTGGATGCACCCGAAGGAGGCTGTGACCCTGTGGAGGGTCCATGCTTGAGCAGGCTCCTGGCAGGAACTGCAGCCTGTGGAGAGGAGCCCACCATGGAGCGCATTTGCTGGCGGGACCTGCAGCCCCATGGGGGACCCACGCTGGAGCAGTTTGTGAAGAACTGTAGCCCATGAGAAGGACTGACGTTGGAGAAGTTCGTGAAGGACTGTCTCCCATGGGTGGGAAAGAGTGTGAGGAGGAAGGAACAGCAGAAACAACGGGCAATGAACTGACTGCAACCACCATTCCCTGTCCCCCTGTGCTACTTGGGGGGAGAAGGTAGAGAATTTGGGAGTGAAGTTGAGCCTGGGAAGAAGGGAGGGGTGGGGGGAAGGTGTTTTGAGATTCCTTCTTTTTTCTGTTTGTCCTACTCTGATTTAATTGGTAAGAAATTAAATATCCCCAAGTTGAGTTTGTTTTGCCCATGATGGTAACTGGTGAGTGATCTCCCTGTCCTTATCTCAACCCATGAGCCTTTTGTTATATTTTCTCTCCCCTGTTGAGTTGAGGAGGGGGAATGATAGAGCGGCTTGGTGGGCACCTGGCATCCAGCCAGGGTCAGTTCACTACAGGATGTTACTAGCTGGTGTTAGTACATTACGTTTCCTTTGTCATCGCTGACTGCTCACAGGCTATCACCTTGTACCAGAGTTCCAGGGTATCATATCTTGAAAGTTTAAGGCTTTTTTGATGAAAGGGGATTTATAAATATGTTTAATAGTATATTTTATTCAGTGAGAAACAATGTACTAGATCATTTGTTTCATTAAGGTATGAGCCTCAGAACCAACTTAGTCAATGATATAGGATAAGAATATAAACTTTGGTTTCTAAAGAACTTGACAAATGAAATTTAAATTAATGGGAACAAGAGATATTTATCTAATTTTCTTTATGCACAATTACTTTCTGTAAATGCTGAGGCTTTGTTTCATGTACTTTCTCTGGTAGTGAATACTGTCAAGGATGCGATAAGAGAGTGAGGAACTCTTCTACTGCATATACTAGTGGTGTTTTACATATATCAGGCATATCATTTACTGAATGTAGGATTTTAGATTAAAATATAAATTTGGGAATTTAAGGCAATATAAGTAAAAAGCCCTTCAAGGTAACTAAAATACTCCTTTTTAATTATAGCTTTATTATCACAGGTTTATTAAAATAATTCTCAGCAAAACTTCCTTCCAAGGAACGGAACACTGATTTAAAAGAAAAGTAATTCTGAATCATGTGCTAAGATACCCAGTAGTGGTTAAATTTAGTCAGTAAGCAGTGCATCTAATGAGTCCAGTTGCAGAGCTACCCAATTAATGTATCATTGTTATGGTGGAGTTAGTCTGAAATAAATGCATACTACCAAGAAGGAACTACCTATTTAATCAGCTCTGTTAAGACACTAGGTTTTTTAACCTGTTACTACCTAAAGCTGCTACATAATGACTAAAATATATCTGTCAGTAAAGACAGGAACTTGATATCAATGACCGAGACATCTGTTTTACTACAGGTAATTTCTCTTAAACAATTACAAGGTAAATTTTCCTTGGTATTGGTTTATCCTTACTAAATTTTTTAAAACAAAGCAAATAAAAAGGATGAAACAAAAGCTTGAATGAGTGACTGACAAACTAACACTGAAGAAATCTTATTAAGTTAACATTGTTGAATGTGTTGAGTGGCAAAGCAGCTTGGAAATCAGAGTGAGAGAAACAGAAAATTTAAAAATGCTGTAAGCTTTAAATAAAACATAAAAACATTTTGTGTGTATGTGTGTGGGGAAAGGACCATTACACATAAGTCAGTGTATGATATGTGGCATATAATTACAGGGAGTTTGTAGAAGGTGCCATGATACCTGTCAATTACCAGCAGGTAGAAAATGCAGATAACATACATAATTCATCAGCATACTGCCCTTTGTTGTTAAGCTGACTGATTTCGCTCCATAACATAACTGCTCATTCAAAACAAAACATTTAAATTCAAATTACTGTTACCTCTTCAAAATGTGTTTGGTTATTATACAGTTCAGATGTATATATATGCATTGCTAAATGTTAGCAAGGAAGACTACAACTACACAAATTTATATGTGCATACAAATCTGTTGTATTATGAGGAAAAAAGAGGTGTTATCAATATCAGTCAGCACTTATATTCTTGCATGAGAGAATGTTAGCCAATTCTGACTTTTAATAGAAAACATTTAACAATTAAAACTATTTTAATGTCCTTAATATATTTGTTATTTATTCTAATAAAACACAAATTATTCTAATAATTGCAAATATACTTTAAAATTAATTTTTTAAAAGTGTAGAGGTAAATTCAGGTTGAGTTTTCCTGCTATAGCCTTTAATTGTGCCTGCTTGAAGTCAGATGGATATTAATAAAAAGCCATCTGTCTAGATAAGGGCTAGCAGTAAGTGTGGATCAGATATTGTGTGGAGGATTTTCATGTTTTTTTCTGAATAGGAGTGTCCTCACTTAAAATAAAAAAAATCTACCAAGATTAAAAAAGCCTAATAGAAACACAGAGATTCCGGAAATTATTAGTATCCATTGCTTGTATATGAAGAAACAAAAAACAGTTCAATGCTTGGAGGGAGACAGATCTGAGATACAATAGAAATTTGTGTACAGTATAAAAAAAATAAAGAGGAAAGAAATTAACTGCTTTTATTTACTATTTCAGAATACAAGAAGGAGAAGACACGTTGTGAAAATAAAAGGAGAACAAATAGAAAACTCATCAAAGGAAATGCCTTCTACATAACAGAAAGGTTTTCACAGTTGGAATTCACTCCCACAAGGTGAGTGGGAACAAAAAGCTCTTTTGCCTAAGTAGGTTTTCTACAAGGTTTGAACTTTTATGAGTGATGAGTGCACTCACACCTATATATATAGGAAGCTGTGAATGTTTTCATTGTGTATGAAGGTCCATGTTACCAATGCTGCCACTATCTGATGGATGTATTCTTTCCCTTATGAGGAGGTTGTTTGCATTTGCCTGTGTTGGGTCTGATTCTGGATAGGTAGATCTACTATGCACCTAGAGTATACTACATCCTGTGTATTACTAAATAAGCATAAAAACCTTCCATACGGCAAATTTTTTTATTCAGAAAATTATTTTCCTATAATATCAAATTCTCAATGAAACTTTGCTTTTTATTATAAGGTAGCTTTCATATCACTCCCTGTCCTTAACTGTAGTGACATTTTGGGTCATACAGTATACATTATTGATGGCAGCAGGACCTAAGGATGAGGAAAGCATTGGATTGCTTGTTCTACTGGATACACAGCAGTAGGCCTGGACAGAGATAGTACAGCTGCTATGGTCTTGTGAAACTGAGTTTGTTCTCTCTTTTTCTCTTCACTTACATGGCAGTGTCCACCTCTTGCTGCCTGATGCTCATATGCCATTCAGGCTGATAGGATGTACACATTTTTTTAAAATGGCACTACTACTTAAAGGAGAGAAGGAACAATCAATTTTCAGACCCTTTGAGTTTGAAACCTTTCACCAAAACACTAGAGGCATTTGGAGTCTGTGTTAGGGACTGCTCAAACTAGAAGAGGTGAGGTGATTATCAATACATAACTCTATCACTTTCCTCAGCTAATATCAATGAGGCAATTGGTATCATTCTAGTCTCTAGGTGTAACTGTTCCAACAGCAGTAGTGAGCATGGTTTGACTTTGGTCAAACAAGTTGTGAGAGACTTGTAACTCCTCAAAACAAGGCCTGAGAAAAACAGCCTGAGAGAAACAGGGACGAGAAACAAGACTCAGTAAAGATAAATGATGGGGGAAGAGCAGAGGCACTCCGAGCCGAGGAATGTCTCAAACGCTCACAAGTAACAAAACTATAGTCACAGGGTGGACAGTGTGGAGTTTGGAGCTGATAAGGCTGCCTGGATAACACAGGATGCAGCTGGAGGGGGGAGCCCTGTGCAGACAGGACAGCTCTGCTCTGGGGCATCTTGTAAAGTTTCAAGGGCCATCTGTCTGGTGAATGACCTTTGCTTCATTATCCATGAAATACATACTAAAGTTAACACCCCTCAATATGCTAACGAAGATTAACAAGATCATGCTAATTACATCATCCCATGAAGCACCTTACCCCTCCCCATTGTGGCAGGTGCATCCTCCCAATGAAAGCAGAGCTGCTTGGCTGCTGGAGTGCAGCAGCTCCTGACTGCCTTTGTTCTCAGGGCTCCATGGTAATTGGGGCCTTTGGCCAATGGGAGCCACTATTGACTACAGGTCAGATTGGGCCTGGGTATAAATGGAGTCCCCTGGGGGAGCCATTTGGAGCTCGTCCCCCTGGAGCAGCAGCTGCAGTCGAGGACTCTCCCCTTGGGTCAGGACGCTGCCCAAGGAAACTCCTCGAGGTGCCTTGGGTCGGGATGCTGCCCTGAGCAGGTCCTCGAGGTTGAGAGCCCTCACTTATCAGGTGAGTGATAAAGTGTTTTGGGTTGCCGTTAAACCCTAGGAAGTTTTTCTGTTCTCCTCTCACAGACATTCGAACCTGTAATTTATGGAGAGCTAGTTAACTGTGTTAATAATACATTTTTTATTTTTCTTATTTTTGGTGGTTGGTTGTTTATTTGAGAGCCTCCGTAACACCCGTACATGGGATACGTAGGTATGTGGGTCGACCTAGGGGACGGACCCAAGGAAAGGGTGTATAAATTGAGGGAGGGTGAGGAGTGAAAAAAAAGGAGTGAAGTGAAAGAAGATGGATGCATCCTTGAACCCTCATTGGCAGGACCAACGCAGGAACCCAGACTGGTGATCTCTATTTCTACCTTTCTATCTCTCTTCTTTTCTTTTTTCCCTTTTTTCTTATTATCATTAGGTAACACAAGGCATACTATATCACTTGCCATAATTTGTTATATACTTAGACAATTATCATGTATCCAATTATTACATTGTGGGAAATGTCTGGACTTTGAGACTTGTCTCACCATTGTTCACTCCATTGGGGATTTACGAATCTAAAAGTCACTTGTCCCCCTCGTTTGAGCAGGACATGACACAAGCTTTGTAGGCTAGCCCAAGATTAAATTGAGTATGCTAGAACAGGGAAGAACAGGATCACAAGGAAAGCAGGAATGGTAAGGCTGTGGGGTTTTTTAGGTTGTTATTTCTCCATTTTTTTTTAAGGCAGCATAAACTAGCACTGACATGAAATTGGAGCAATAGAAGAGGGTAGGAAAAAAGCTCTGTAGTTGTAGAAGGGAGACCAGGCAGGTCAGGATGTCATGTGGCAAGGAGGAATAACAGAAATCTAGTAAATCAGATGACATGAGGAGATACATAACATGGAAGTGATCTGAAAAGGGTAAAAAAAGGTAGAAAAAGGGGCCAGGGATCTGTCCTCTCCTCCTGGGTTGCAGTTCACCAAAGACCCTCGCTGGCAGCTTGCCCTTGTCCTGTGGCCCTTTCCAAACTTTTGTATTTTCATTACTGGCCTGAATGAGGCCTTGAACAAAAATAAAATCTCTCACAGCTGAAGGGAAAATCCTACCAGTTCAGCTTAGCAAAATGTTTTGGGCTAAGTTTTCAAAAGACTGTTGATGGGAATAGCAAAACAAGAAGCAATTGATTACATCCAAATTTATACATTTTTTAAAAAGGCAGGACAGGCTACAAAACTAGCTTTGTGGGAGGAGCTCATGCTGACTCCCTGCCCTGCCTCTGAAGATCCCCTGGAGCCCAAGTACTTTCCTCCTCAGCTGCCAAGTTGTTTATCCTTGCTGTGTGGATTCTGGAGCGAACCGATAACTCAGTGGCTGGGGCATCCTTTGGCTAGACCTGAGGAGAAGTTGCAGGTACTGCATCTCATTTTATATTTTGTCATCCAAACTAATCTCTCCCAAAAGATGCTGTCTATTTGTTCTAGCAAATGCAAAATTGAATATCCATAATTAAGATAAGGTTTTGGATATAGTGCTTTGGTTAGCTGCAAATAAATTCAAATCAATTTGTCAGCATGTAAAATAATACAAGTGTTGCCATATTTGTGTCCCACACATAACATACACTACTTATCTATCCATGGTACCACTGCAAAAAGTAGCATATTTTGAAGCACATGCAGAAGAAAGAGTAATTTCTCATAAGTGGGTAAAGCTGTACCCAAACATACATGCTGCATAACCAAAATATTTATTGTACTCACAAATTATCTGTATACCCTAAATGTAAAAATGACTGTACTTCTGATTATTTCCTCTGAGTATATATAAAATAGCGCCAAAGGGCAGAACATTACCAGACTAGTTCAACCACACCTCGGCCTTCCTGCAGACTCACTGAGATGATCTCCATACATTTATTTGTCTTTGTTGCCCTTTCTCTCACCCTTGGTGATTACTTTACACACATGGCCACTAGGTGGGAAGAAGACAGCAGGAAGCTGAGGAATATAAGAACTGGAAAGCAGCTGCGGTTTGGGATGGGCAGAGGACGTTGTCCCTCTGTAGTAAGATGGAGTCACCCAAATGTGGAAAGTGGTCAAACAGCAGTAAGGGTAAAGACACTGGGAGGCTGAGAAAAGAGAAGTTTAGGGAGGTCCTTGCATAAGTTTTGCCACCAACATACAGACAAGGATGCTTTGGCTGTGCTTGATGGTGTTTTATTTACCTAAGGTCAGCTAGGTAATTTTTGTCATGCTTCTGTTTGCACCTCCAAAAGGCTTGTGAAGGGCAAATGTGTTCCTTTTGCATGTACTAGGCTCTGTTGGGTAATGCAACTACAGCTATTGTCCAAAGCAACTAACCCAAGATCCCCTTATCAAGTTCCATGACTGTAGTAGGACCTGACATATACTGTCAAAATACCTCTCACAATTTGGGATTGTAAACACCTAGTTTCTTTAGATTGGTGATTCATAACTCATTCTTGTTTACACATCTCTAAGAAAATTTGACAAAGGAGGAAAAAGCAAAAATACTTCTCCCCTTCCCTAATTGGAAGGTTTAGGGCTTAACTAGTGATTTCTTAAAGTATGTAGTAGGGTATTAAACAGAGGGGATGATGCAGAGGAAACATGAAACAACTAGCCCTAGAGATGTAAAAGATGACCTTCGGGTAGCAGGAAAAATGTTCATCTCCTAAAATCCAGTATTCTCTCATTTATCAATGCTTCTACTCATGCATGCCAGGAAAAGTTACTTTTAGGCCTAGATGGATGTAAAATCTTTGCAATATGTAAAGACAGTCAGACCAGTGATTTACGATTGTCATGGTTTAAGCCCAGAGGGCAACCAAGCACCATGAAGCCACTCACACACTCCTTCCCCCTCAGGGATGGGGAGGAGAAAATAGAACAAAAGGCTCAGAGATCAAGACAAGAACAGGGAGGGATGACTCACCCATTATAGTCACAGGCAAAAGACAGACTCCATTGGGGAAGAAAAAGAACATCAGTTTAATTTGAACACTGCCACCACCACTAATTTACCAATCAAAACAGAGTAGGACAATAAGAAATACAACCACATCTTAAAATCACCTTCCCCTCACCCCTCCCATCTTCCCAGGCTCAGCTTTGCTCCAGATTTCTCTACCTCCTTCCTCTGAACGGCACAAGGGGGCAGGGGATGGGGGTTGTGGTCAGTTTGTCACCTGTTGTTTCTGCTACTCTTTCCTCTTCAGGGGGAGGACTCCCCACATTCCTCCCTTGATCCAGCGTGGGGTTCCTCTCATGGGAGACAGTCCTCCATGAACTTTCTCCGATGTGAGTCCTTCCCATGGGCTGCAGCTCTTCTTGAACTGCTCTAGTGTGGGTCCCTCCCACAGGCTGCAGTCATCCCAGCAACAGACTGCTCCAGCACGGGTTCCCCTCAGAGTCCCAGCCTTCCTCAGGCACAGCCCCCTGCTCTGGCGTGGGGTCCTCCACGGGCTGCAGGTGGGCATCTGCTCCACCAGTGACCTCCATGGGCTGCAGGGGCACAGCCTGCCCTCTCACCATGGGCTGCAGGGGAGTCTCTGCTCTGGTGAACCTCCCCCCCTCCTCCTTTCTTCTGCTGACCTCAGTGTTTGCAGAGGTTTCCTTCACAACTCCAACTCCTCCTCTCAGGTTGCCCTTCTTAAATACGTTATCTCAGAGGCGCAGTCAAGGTCACTAACTGGCTCAGCCTTGGCCAGAGGCAGGTCCGACTTGGAGCCAGGAGAGTTTCTTTGCAGCCTCTCACAGGAGCCATCCCTGTAGCCCCTCCCCTGCTACCAAAACCCTGCCATACACACAAACCCAACAGAATGATGAACAAGCTAGAATACAATTTTATTCTTTTTCTCACTGACCTATTAAGGATGGTTTTTGGGTATGGACAGAAACTTCTGTCATCCACGAAAGGTGTTCCCACTGGGTATCAGTCATGGAGTATGCCTGAGACAGGACTGAATGTGGTTTATAGAAAAGGTGCTGTTTATATGTAGGCCCTGTTGTTACTAATAGAAAGAGCACAATTGTATATAAATTTTAAAGCAATAGGGGAAAGTTCATGCTTTATGGAAAAAAACTTCTTTACAGGCAAAATTGCATAACATACTCCAGTAATATAAAAATGATGATTTGTTCTGTGTGGAGAGTTAAATCAAGAACTGTAAATAAAGAAGACACATTTTTTTCAAACATAGTGATAGGCACTTTATTTACAGTATCACATTCTGGAATAGGTCAGAGACCATGTTTTCTATGAAACATTTTACAAATTCTTACCATATTCTTGGTATAAATAGTTGATATCTATGCAATCTCATATTCTTTACAAGTTCAAATTAATACCAAACATCAAGTAATGTTCATATGGCTTGAATATAGAAATAAAAACTAAAACATATTAAAGTGACAAACCTAAGTAGCTGCTCTAAAATACTGCATATAGTAATATGTAATGTTCACAGTCAGTATAAAGATATGACTAGCTTCTAGCAGAGCCAAGCTCATGGGCTTTGTTGAGGAAATGTTGTCTTTTGGGTCTCCCAGCAAAGTTGCTGTCAAGAACTATGACAGTCACTGTTCAACTTTCATTTTTGATAAAATACAGGACACGGTCCCAGTTACTCAGACACAAGACAAAGGACTTTAATTCGCCAGTATGCGGTGGTCTGCTGTCAGCTGAGTATCAGATATTAAGATAGCTAGACTCAGACACATACTAGGCACTTATTTTTCTGACTAGTTAAAGTAGCAGCTGCTTTTTATTATAGAGTTTTCAGATGCAGAACCTCAGATGGTATAAATTATCAAATCCATTGAAGTTGACTGGAACTATGATAATTTATACCAGATAAGAATCTGAGCTATCATGGGAAATACAGCCTCACTACAGGAATCTTATAATGAGAAATGCTGCCTAGTGCAATGCAAAGACAGAAAGCAAAACTGGGGAAAGGAGGATGGAGAAGGTTTTGCCTCCTTTCCCCGCAGCCACAGATCAAAATTTGTTTCTTCAGATGCCTGTGAGAAAGGGGGAAATGATAGTCAAGTGTAGTTGTGCACAGACCAGCAAATGCTGTGCTGAGTGCATGTAAGATGTTGCTTTGCAAGGTCTCTCCTTAAGACTTTGTTGCAACACAAACTATAGCATTTGAGACACAAGACTCCAGTAGGAGAAGGCAAAAATCAACTGTGGATGTATGAGGTACTAAGCCATTGTCTCATGACAGTTGTACTTTGGAGCTTCCTGTTTCAGTGAGAATTGCCAAGCAGTCTTTACCATGGAGGGGACACACAAAGATCCAAAGTTAAAGATGATTCTTAAAAGCACACGATCCAAAACTGGAGTTCACAAGGCACAGAAACATAGGAACACCTACCTGAGAGATTCAGGCCTATGACATAAGGCCTACTTAGAAATTTCATGCTTTGTTTAGCTGTAGGTTTCCAGAGTAGTTTGTTTAAGTATAATCAAACAACTATCTGATTCAAAGATGGATGAGGAAGTAGTGATGCATCACATGTACTCCTCAATGAGTGGTGACCAGTGAAACTACAAAGAACATGCAAGTCAGTCTGATCAGAATGTAAAAGAGAAAACCTACCCCTAAAAGAGAATAAAGAATCTCCTCAGTAGTAAAATATGACTGTCTGGGAGCTTAGTGAGAAACTTGCTTCATCTGAATAAAGGCTAAGCCCTGGAGCTACTAATACCAAGGGCAGCTCCCCTCCTGGTCAGTGCTGCAATGACAAGGTGACCAGTGCTACCTACTGCCTTCATGACACTACTATGGCTTTTCCTTCTCTTGATTTCTTAAGATCATGCAATTTATTAGCTTCTTCAACACAGGAACAGGAAAACATGCTAGCTCTAGCTTGGAAGAAGCTTAACAGAAAATTCAGATGATTAGTCATAAAGAAAAATGACTGACAAGAGAGATACAAACATCCAATTCTTGTTAGGAACTACTTGGAATGCTGATCTCGTACAAACACGCTCCCCAACTTATTTTAAATTTCTTACATAATTCTTTTAAGAAAGACATCTCTTGAGATTAAAACTGCTAGAGATGGAAAACCCATTATAATTTTCATCAAACTGTTCCAATGGTTAATTACTTATATTTTAGGGAAAACTGGACCACTCAATTCTAGTCTGATTTTGTTCAGCTTCAACATCCACCAATCAGATCCTGTCACATCTTTGTCAGCTAGATGGAAAAGCCAGGTATTAAGTCTCTATTTCATTGCAGATACTTTTGGATTGCTGTCAATACACTTTTCTGTTTGGTGAACCAAACAGAAAAACTTCCTTGCATCATGCCCCATGAATCAATGATTTTTCTGGCTCTTCTCAACCTTTTCTGTCTATGTGGTGGATTGACCTTGGCTGGAAACCGGGTGCCCACCAAGCTACTTTATCACTCCCCTCCTCAACTGGACAGGGAGAGAAAATACAACAAAAGGCCTGTGGGTTGAGATAAGGACAGGGAGATCACTCAGCAATTACCATCATGGGCAAACCAGACTTGACTCAGAGAAATTAATTTAATTTACTGCAAATCAAATCAGAGTAGGATAATGAGAAATAAAAATCAAATCTTAAAACACCTTCCCCTACACCCCTCCCTTCTTCCTAGGTGTCCTGGTTTTGGCCAGGATAGAGTTAACTTTCCTTAGACTGATAGGGAGCACAGCTGGAGGCTGGAGCTGGGGGCGGGCTGCGTACCAGTCGCCAGCTGGTGAGCAACTGCATTATATATTACCCATTTGGACTTACTAGTGTTACTGTTGTTTTGTTACTACTACTATTACTAAATTTTTTTTTATTCAACCTACAAATTTCTTTTTTTTTGTCCCTCCCCTATTTTTCTGGGGAGGGGGGGGAAGTAAATGACTGGCCATGTGGTGATTGGCTACCGGCCAAGTTCAAACCATGACAGTCTATTTTGGTGCCCAACCATTCTCAGGAAACATCGAAGGTGGAAGGCAGCTGTGTGGAGCCCCACACAACGGGTCGCTGAAGCTGCTGAAGGAGAAGGTGAATCGAGTCAGTTCACAGAGGTGAAAGCCGTCCAGCTGGCCTTGGATATCACTGAGCGAGAAAA
Source organism: Bubo scandiacus (assembly GCA_017315185.1). Classification (NCBI taxonomy): domain Eukaryota; kingdom Metazoa; phylum Chordata; class Aves; order Strigiformes; family Strigidae; genus Bubo; species Bubo scandiacus. The sequence goes on from MU209566.1 coordinate 56,827, forward strand.
GTGGCCGGTGCTCTGTCTCTACACTGACTCATGGGTGGTGGCAAATGCCCTGTGGTGGTGGTTACAGCAGTGGAAACGGAGCAACTGGCAGCGCAAAGGCAAACGCGTCTGGGCTGCTGAATTATGGCAAGATATTGCTGCTGGGGTAGAGAATCTGGTTGTGAAAGTATGTCATGTAGATGCTCACGTACCCAAGAGCCAGGCCACTGAAGAACATCAGAACAACCAACAGGCAGATCAGGCTGCCGAGATTAATGTGTCTCAAGTAGATCTGGACTGGCAACCTAAGGGTAAACAATTTATGGCTCACTGGGCCCATGACTCCTCAGGCCATCAGGGAAGAGATGCAACATATAGATGGGCTCGTGACCGAGGGGTGGAGTTAACCATGGATGTTATTGCACAGGTAATCCATGAATGTGAGACATGTGCTATGATCAAGCAAGCCAAACGGTTAAAGCCCATTTGGTATGGAGGACGATGGTCAAAGTATAAATATGGGGAGCCCTGGCAGATTGATTGTATCACGCTCCCACAAACTCAGCATGGCAAACACTGTGTGCTTACAATGGTGGAAGCAGCCACCGAATGGTTGGAAACTTATGCCGTGCCCCATGCCACTGCCCGGAACACTATTCTGGGCCTTGAAAAGCAAGTCTTGTGGCAGCGTGGTGTGGGTGTGCATGCTGGCTTACTGAACTTTCCGCCCACACTGACAATGGAAAAGTACAACCAGCACTCGGGTCAGAAGATTAACGACGTCTGAAAACAAGAAATAGTTACAAGAAGGCCAGAAGAAAAGAATGTGCTCGTTAAGGAAGAAACTGATAAAGAAGGGACCTTTTGGAATTGCAAAAGCAGGAACTTATCTACTGGCTGTGTGCGGGTAGCAATGTTTGTGGAAAGTGCCGAGGGGAGCTACTTTTAGAATGCACAACAGTATATAAGGGCTTGCTGCTATTCTTAGAAGGCAGCAGAGTATATAAGGGCTTGCTGCTATTTTTAGAAGGCACAACAGTATATAAGGGCTTGCTTGCTAATAAAGCTTTGAGCTTGACTTCCAATCATTTTGTTTGTCTATGGTCTTGTCTCCTGTGGCCTGCATGGGATCTCATCCCCACAAATGGTGACCCCGACGTGATCTGCTATCGTGATCAATGTGATATACTACCGACTCAGTCAACGGTGGGGACAACGTCCTTCTTATAGAAGGTAAACACAAGGCAGGGAAGGAATGGCTGCGGGGTGAAGAAACAAAGAAAAAGAGACGAAAGTGCGCACAAGGTGAGCAGCCAGGGGAAGCGTGGTATCCGCGGAAGAAAAGTTGGTCCAGGGGTTTTTAATGAGATTAGCGGACTGGCAGGGGTTTATCAATAAACCCAGAAGCGCTGTCCAGATTATTAAAATGGGGACAGCGGACAGGACTTTTTTTTTCAGACCACGAAATACGTTTGACCTAGGACTTTGGGACTCTTTGGGGGGAGAACTATGACAAGTGATCACTATAAGAAATTCTCAAACACCAAAGGCAGCTCAGACTTGGGGAATAGTTAAAAAGATGTTAGAAACTATGAAAGCTGACACTGCTACTGATGCTGCTGTAGCTCAAATTTTTCATGTGGCTGCCGAAATGAAGGATTTGGGGAACAGAGAGTTAGGTACTACTCGGACAGAATCGCCTCCACCCATTGCTTTACCAGTTGGGGCCGCTGAATATGCTGACTCTGTAGACTGCGATAATCTTTTAGACCCTGACACCATAAATCCTAAAAGAGAACCTGGCCTGTGTCCTCCCTTAGCTGGGGATGATCCGTGGGTAAAAGTGAGGCAAGAAGCCTTGGCGCAAGGGGACATGGACATGGCGAGAAAGGTTGTTGCTCCTGTAATTTATGACCCGGGACGTCAGCCACGTTGGGAAGGACTGCAATTTTCTGTTATTAAAGAACTACAGAAAAGCGTTAATGAGGACGGGCTTCAAAACTCATTTACAACAGGTAGACTGGAGGCAATCGCTCATGGGTATCAATTGGTCCCGTGGGATTGGCTGGCACTTTTAAAAACGGTATTAAAGCCGGCACAGTATTCCATCTGGAAAACCAAGTGTGTGGATCTCTGTACTCAGCATTCGTGCCCCCCCACCTGCCAGCGCGGAGTTGGTGGCGCGGCCCGGGGCCTCCCTGAGCCCCGCCCTGGCCGCGGGGCGACTGCCTGCGGCCGAGCCCGGCACCGCACTCTCGGCCCGCCCCTCCCCCCCCCCGGCCCAACGCCAAAAGCGGCAGTTTTTACAGAAGCTGCTGACACTGGGATGCAGTGTCCCTTGTCTGCCAAGACCACATAATCAATAACCAATGGCTCTATATATTCTTAATGGTGTTTTGATGTTTGTAGTGTTTGTCATTTTATGTTGTGTGACTAAAAAGTGTAAGAGGCCTCTTTGTCTGATTGTTCTGCGGGTGTGAGGCGCAGCCCAGCTGCAGCTGCGGAGTGCGGAGTTCTCTGACAGAGCGCCCTAGTGCCCACTGGGTCATTGGTGCTGCCTGTTTGTTCGGGCGCAGTGTTTGAAGTGCCATAGGTGAAATATCTCCTCTAGCGGGAGGCAGTAACTCTGTGTTAATCGTTGTCTTGAATTTAGGTGCATACTCTGTGGGGAGAGTGCACCCTTGTACCATCTATCTGAGAAGGGTATTGTCATAAAAATCATCTACAACCTTACAGGGGTTGTTCGTTTTACCAGGGGTCATAGATGCCGATTATGAAGGGGAAATCAGAATTATGGCCTGGACCCCTGTACCCCCATGTTCAGTAACAAAAGGGTCAAAAATTGCTCAGCTTGTCTATTTTACTGCGGCTCCCCCTAATAGTATGCCGAGAAGCCGGGGTGACTCAGGATTTGGATCAGCAGGTACTCCTCAAATATTTTGGGCTCAGACAGTGACACAAGGTTGACCTCTGGTAAAATGTGCCCTCACCAACGCAGAAGAATCTGTTGAACTGACAGGCATTTTACATACTGGTGCGGATGTGACTGTAATATCTGTGAGCAGATTGGCCGTTAGCTCGGGTAACTCGAGTGCTTTTTGGGGTTGGTGGTCATGCTGTAACATTTCAAAGCAAAGATCTCGGTAAGGAGCCCAGAAAACCGGGTAGCAAATATTCGTCCATTTATATTGGAAACCCCTGCTACATCATGGGGTTATGACTGTATGGTTCGATGGGGCATGACGTCAATGGTATGGAATAAAGGCTGGAGACTGTCCTAGTTTTGGCCAGGATGGAGTTAACTTTCCATGGGCTGAGAGGGAGCACAGCTAGAGGGCTGAGCCTGGATCAGTCATTGGAGTATTTTGACGTCATTCTCAGTATATAAGGGGATAAGGGGATGCATGTTCTCTCATTTCCATTTTGGTTTCCTGGTCGGTTGGCGGTGGGATTCCTGGTGTGGTGGGGATCGCTGCTGGGGGCAGGCTGCATACCTGTCACCAGTCGGTGAGCAACTGCTGTATATTACCCATTTGGATTTACTATTTTTATTGTTGTTTTGTTACTATTACTAATTTTTATTTTATTCAACCTACGAATTTCTTTTTTTTTT
>JADKXW010013893.1:0-11955 GCA_017315185.1 Bubo scandiacus
AGTAGCTTGCCAGAAAAACAAAAAATCTGTTTCTCTGCAGATTTAGTGTAGAAGTGGAGGATCTCCTTGGAGACAGACAGAAATCAATGCATGCTCCAGAGTTGACCCTCAGAAAAGATAATGGAAGCAGCTCAGTAGAAGAAATAGAAACTCTGGGAATGGAAATAACTGAGCACAGAGGAGATATGCGAATAGAATCCTAAAATATATCTAATCTGGGCCTTTCCACACCACCTCTCCAAGCACCACCAAGTATTATGCTGCTAATAGTAAAATATTAAAATATTAAATGCTAAAAAAACTGTGGCAAACTAATATTGTACTAATTGGAGGGGTGCACTTGGGTATACTCTGGAGTACGGCCAGCAGTCCTTCCAAGAGCTGTGCAGACAGCAAACCAGGGCTTGAGAACAAGGTCAGGGTGCTGAACAAGGGCGTGTTATGCCCTGACATGCTGTACAGCTATGTCAGGGATGTCTCAGTATCCCCAACAGCAAAATGAAGACAAAAAATTAAGACACCCCTGACATACGGGGTGTTGGCATGAAGACTAATGTACTCATGTTTTCTCAATACTTTGAAAGCATCATCTGCCTAATAAAAAATACTGGAAGTGGGTACTTAGATAGTTTTTTCCTGTAAAAACTATACATCAGGGTGTAATGCAGAAGCAGAGAAATTCCAGTGTGTAGTTACTACATACCTCATAAAATCAAGGCATTTCAGAGACAATAAACTGGAATTAATTTATTCAATTTATTTCAAAATAGATCAATGGGGGAAAATGTAGTCAGAATGAAGAAAAAAATTACATTTGCGGATGGATGTGAACTGTGAAATACAGGGCAGAATGAAAGAATGAACTGCAATAAAATATGAGGTTTTATAAAAAGCTGTAAAAATTGGTTCAGATTATTCCCATAGGTATATTAATTCAGGCCTTTTGAAGCATCAGTTTTTATCACAGAATCCTCAAAGCCAGGGCTGATATTGTTCCTTATAAACCCATTCTCATCCTGAATATGTTTGATTATGACCGCATTCAATCCTGATCAAGAAACAGTAACAAGCCACATGCTTATTTGCAGTCTGGTAAGAAGCAGAGCTGGCAGTTACATGCTTATATGAAACCAGCTTCACTGTTCAAGGAATGTATCCAAGTGGAGGGAGCATTGCTAATAGGTATATTGTTAATAGGTTTGTGAACACTTTCTGTTGATGTACCAGAAGAAATATTAAGCAATCCCATTGTATGGACACTAGATGATTTCAACTCACTCCATCCAAGGAAAAAAGCATTTCTAAAGATAGGGTGTTAAAGAATTTTTACATAGGGTTGGGGCACACTAAACCCTTCAAGGTGAATATTAAAATGAATTGCAAATCCCAGGAAATTCTTGGAAGAGAAAGGTCTGAATAAGAAGTTGGGGACAGCTTGTCCTAATATATATATTATTGTGGGAGTGTCAGCTCTGCGCAGCTGTGGGAGATTCAATATGTTGAGAGTCAAATCATGTGTTACTGGTCAGTGATTAAGAGGCAAGTTGGCATTGGTCTGTCAGCCCTGCACAGCTGTGGGAGATTCAATACTTAAGAGCCAAATCAACATTGGCTGGGCAGCTTAGACAGAGAGCTCTGTTTGGGGAGCTTGGGCCACAGGAACTCTGCTTGGTGAGCCAGGCAGGAGCTCTGTCCTGCACTGGCTTGGAGAAGTACCAGCTCTATTCTGCACTGGCCAGGAGAAGCAGGCCTTGGAAGAAAGATAAGTCAGCTCAGAGAAAGTATGGAACTGTTTCTGGGAGAGAGCATCCATGATTGTCTAGCTGCTGATTTGCTTATCATGAAGTTAAGAGCCAAGGTAGCAAGAGCGTAAGTATGTACCATTGTAATAATAAAGGACTTTCCTTCTGCACTTCAATGGAGAGTCTGTGCCTCAGTTGCCACATATTATATACATATATATATACATGTCCTAATTCAGGATGCCCTTTGATGAAAGCTAAATCCCAGACAAGAGTTTGACTTCTGGATCTCAGCCACAAAACTACACCACCATATGTCAGCTGGGTAGCTGGAGAAAGGGGAGAAAAATCTCAAGAGCCAGCCTAAAGCATAGCTAGATATGTGTGCCCTTAATATAATGCTTCATGTCTGCCTCTAAATATAGTAACTGTGTTGTTAATATATGGACTTCCATGTATAGTTTCTTCATTCATTTTTACCTTCTCTATCTTGCATTAGGAATGGTTTTGAGTTATTTGGTAAACACTAAGACAGTTCCTTGGTACAGACATGATATAATGGTCCTTAAGATTGTCTTATTGCTGTATTTTACAGTGCCTGGTGTGACTTCCAGTTTTTACAAGCAGCGAAAAAATCAATGGGCATATCTCTACTAAGATTTACAACCCCATTTTGGAGCTGGTAATAGGTGTTGATGTGGACAAGATGTCCTCCTGTGGTTAAATTAGGTAGAAGCTCATTAGTATTCAGCAAGGCAGTGGAGAAGGTGCCTGCATGCTGAGGGATCACAGCAAGTTTGGAACAACTGACAACTAGTGAAACTGCAGAGGGTGTAACTCTATTTACAACTAGACTATTTTAGTATGTGTATATAAGGAATTACTGCACTAAAAATGAGTAGACTTTGTCGACACTATGCACTTAGTCTTTCGGTACTGTAATAAGAAATTACTTTCAGAGATGAAGGGCAATACTGAAGAAAATGTTTAGAAGTTTTTTTTGTTGTTTTATCTGCCTGTAGCACAAAGGGATTTGTCTTCCCATCTTAACTGTCCCCATCTCTGTGTTATCCTGCTTCCCTTCTCTTTAATATATTTTCTTGTCCACAGAGAACTAGAAGTATTAACTTTACATACGAAGAAGACAGCTAAAGTCTGATATATTGATATTTATTACCGGGCATGCAGTGTCAGCTAATTAACAGTTCAAATTGTAGATTTTTCAGTACTTGGTTAAAAGTAAGAATTCATAGAAAACAAGCATTCAGAGAACACTGGGCTCCATGAAGTGGCTCATCTGGGAGCTGCCACTGGCTGTCACCACTGGCAGTTGCTCTTCCTGCAGCTGCAGGCCAAGACACTGGTTCTGGCAGGGCATTGCGCCGCTCGATGCCACCATGTTACGAAGAATGTGACCGCCACAGAGAGAAGGAAAAGGACATGAGACTTGGAATGTCCGTTAGTCAGTTCACCCTGGAGAGAGAAGCAACATAAAACAAGTGATAGGAACAAATAAAAGCTGGAAATTCTTTGCTTCTAGAGAGAAGAAAGATAGCCTCCAAAACTCATATTTGGAGTTCCCAAACTTGTATACACGAAAGTCACACCCTACTATGAAAAGCCAGAAGAGACAAAGAAATGCTCTGGTTCGTTTCCCCTCTTGTAACCAAAGCAGGAAGAGTGGGGCTTTGCTACTGACTTGTCGAATGTAACAGAGCCAGCCCAATCACAGCTTCCCACCTGGGCACAAGAAACATGCCCAGCAGGGAAAGAAGCAGGCACAAGCTCTTGAAGCCCTGTTTGTGTTCTCCTGGGTTTCCTGTGCACGTATTAGAATTCTGCCCCTTTTGCAATAGAAGGCACGCCAAGAAAACCCGGCCTTCATAGCTACAGCAATCAGGTAGCGTTAGAACTGAGCAGGGATGGTCTGGAAAGGTTTAAAAGCCAAGCGGGATCTTACAAGCAGAAGAAACACTTCTTTCCTTCTACAGGGGAAGAGTCAAGTGCCAGAGGTCCTCATAAGCATACATCTACAGAGAGGCTGTGGGGAGCTCGAAGTCAAAAATTACTTCTCAGCCTTTGCTCATGCCATCTGTGCAGGCACAGCGCTCAAGTCTGTGTGCCTTTCTTAGCATAAGAAACTATTCCTGCTGCTGTCCCATCAGCATCCCCGGAGGCATCTTAGGTAACTGATTAGCCATTAAAAAACCAGAAATTCAATAAATTAATGCACAGCAAAGTTAAGTTACTTAAACACTCATACAGAGTTAGCAGCGGAGGGGATGTAAAAAGACTAGAGACAAAAGGCCAGACCCTTACAGGAGCTGTCAGTGGCATTGCTTGCATATGAATGATGATCGGTAACTGAATAAGAAGCGTACTTTGTTTCAGTCAACTTTTAAATTGAGAAAAGTGTCGTGTGGGGATTAGGAAATGGACAAGGCTTTTTGATATTGTTCAGTAAATATGTACAGATCAGTGCCAGGTGTTATACGTTGATACCAAAGATTCTGAGATACATACATGCAAGCACAAGACCAGGAAAAGGATATAACTGCTCTGCCAGAAGCTAACCCTACAATTTGAAATTTCAGAAGCCTGTGTGCTTCTCGCTTTGTGCATTTCAGACATATAATGGGAGTTATACTCAAAAAAGGGCACAAGGAAATACCTTACAGAAGAAATGCAGACCCGTCTCTCGGTGGAGACTGAAAGCCAAAAAGTACCAAGAGTGACTAAATCCCACCAGGCTCACAGGATATGAAAAAGTAACCAGGTTTCACAACTTACTGTCCAATACTTAATGAAATACTTGAAGACTGTTGCAGCAATATACAAGCAATACAACAAAGCATAGGCTAAGAACAGTAGAAAGAATTTGTAGTTAGAAAATCCAATGCAGTTATTCACCCTAGAGAACAAAAGCAAAGTTGAAATCAGGGTATGTACAGCACACGGTTGTAACACAATGAATTCTACAGTTTGGGGGGTTCTAGTAAGCCTCGTGAGTCTACAACGCGGTTTCTTCAATAAATAGCTCCCCTTAGTGGTCAAAATGAAATATAACTGAAGTCTCTGCTTTTCACTTGACCACTTCTTGCTATGCCAAGTAAAAGCACAGTTCACAATTTTGGAATCTGCTTTAAAGTTGGTACCACGGGTAAACTTGTCACAGAGGCAGGCTCTAATTACTCGTGTCCGTTTCTTGTCTGCAAAGGTAATGAGATCTGGGATTTCTGTGTTACTTGATTCATTTGCAAAACTCAGCAGCCAGATTCACTGCTGATTGTTTGTTGACATACAAAACCAATAAACCCAAATTTGATTATAATCCTCCATGCACAGGACAACAGGACAACTCTAAAAAGGAACAAGGGAGTGCAACAAAAACAGTAGGTGTTTGCCTCAAAACTCCCATTTGAAATGTCCTCTACAATTTAGGATTAGCAGGGAGGTGCAGGTGGGGAAATGTTTGTGTTGCTTCCGACTTCTGAAGCCTGCACAGGTGACAGGCATCATTTCAGAAACAATCTGCATGCAAATATTTTTAGTGAAAGCAACCACCAACTGCATGCTGAAACGATTATATACCCAAAATTAAAGGCTGAGTTGAAGTCCCTTTAAAATCTGAATAATGGTCAGAGAGTCAATTAGCAGTTGGGATTTAAATTGTATTGATATAGCAGCTCTTTTACACATAGTTTATGGAGCAAACACGAGTGATCTGGCTTTCAAAATACCAAATATTTCAGGCAATTTCAAAGTGTAATTATTTGATAAATTTCCCAGCATAATGGTCTAAAAGGAGAGAGGCATAGAGACACTATTCTGTGGCAGAAATGTATTTAAACAACCTCTCTTTTCAGAAAAGTACAAACCAATATCCAGAACATACCACGGACAGTGATGATCCATTTTTAGCACGCATCTGCAAAGGGACAAAAAAGAAAAATCAAAGATTTATATTTGGTACTTAATTGCCAACTGCAGATCAATAGCAAAAGCCTCTGTTTTTCGTGAGATTTCTACACAACACAAACTCAAGATGATAGTGTCTCTTCCAGTTTTTTAAGGTAGGTATCATTTTACCATGGGACATTTATTACTTTTTCAACAGCAATCAGTGTTCTTGGTATCCTGCCAGATAAAAAGACATGAAAATAATTTCTGCCCTAGAGGGCTTAAAACTTTTGTAAAACACCACAAGTAAAGGCCTGGACTATTTCAAAAAAATAATAGTTTAAAAACTGTCAAAATCATACTTCAGTTTAACCTGCCTGGGTTAATCAGTTAATTTTCACAGATGGCACGTGCTTTCTAGCGACTTAACGCTGATGCCCTTGTAGGTGTGGGAACTGCAAACGCTTCAGGGCCACAAACAGCAGCAATGCCCATGCTACCGCTGTGACACACCAACATCCACTGCTGACTGCAGCTGGACCAGAGGTACTCGGGCACCCTTCTGTGTAAAAAGACACGGGAAGGACCAGCCCGTTCACATAACTCAGCGGTGACGATATTCACTTCAGTGAAAAACAATCCAGTAACTTACATAGCACAAACGGAACAATGGTGACAACGATCAGGTTTTATTAGCTGGCACCTATCACAGAATCGAATACCTGAAATTAAAGGCACATTAATAGCAAAGAATAGAAAAGTGTTCTTTCCACATGTTAGTTAATATTCTGCTCGTTTCCTAACTATTCATGTTCATTCCTCTACCACTTCAAAAGATGAGTGCATTTGCTGCTGATTTCTGCTGCCAGCACATAATCAGATAAGCAATGCTCATAATTCTTCTGGAGACCTGCAGATGTGGGGAGCAACCCTCACTGCAAAGCATACAACCAGCTTAAAAGTGATAAAACAAAATTGTACATTTCCCTCTGGCTCCCACATTTACTCAGACTTTACATACATTCCATTTTGATAATTGCCTCTATAGCAGCTCTTTACTTCAGAATTCTCTGGCTTCTCTGACAGAAATTAACAGGTCAGAGCCTCCACGTTAATAATCATCGATCTTATTATTCTCAACATGAATATCCTGTCGGCTCCCGGACCATCTGAAAAGGTAACTTTAAAAGTTAACACCATCTCTGATTTAAACCATGCTCTGTGGGGAGTTAAAGGATTCTCAGAACGGTAAATGACTCTTTGTGTGGACAACGCTAAGTCACTTTCCATTCTTTTAGTAAATCCGATCAGTTGTCCAGATCAACCAGATTGAAGGATTTTTGAGTTCTCTTTAGCATCCCTGCTTTCATTCTGCAATGAATGAAAAGTGCTTGGACTCTTACCTTTTTGCCTGGCTGTACCGGGAGAGTAAAAATAGACTTCCAATATGTCCACACAAAGAGCACAAAGAGAATATGGAATATTATAAGATAGGCCACTAAAAAAACAAAAAAAAAGCCCCCAAAAACCCAAACAAACCATAAACCAAAAAAACAAAACCAGAAAAAAGAACAGAAGCAGAACAATGACTTCCTAAGTGAAATTTTCATTCGTGCTCATTCCAGTCTTTCACAACAATGACAAAAAATGTAGGAGAAATGAAAGATGGGGTCTCACAGTACCTCCTTCTTCTTCCTAGGTCCTGATACACGATTCAAAACTCTGTGCTGTGGGAAATAATGCTGAGCCTGCAAACAGGGATTCATTCTTACTGAGGCTGAAGCAATTCCTGAAGAAACAAAGCTGGAATCATGAACTGCCACATACGGAATTTCTCCTTTCCTGTCTGTCACACCTGGCAAGCCTTAGTAGAGCTTTGTCAAGAAAACATCAAAACTCTACCCAAGACAGTTGTTCCTTATGAACCCCACTGGTTGCTGACATTTTGCATCCCCTTTCCAGTGTGCTGTCTAAGAAGAGCTGGAGAAACAGTGCTGCTATTTAGTCTGTACCTTCTCTTTGCCCTGACGGGTGATGTTTCAGAAACACTCAGCAGAAACTCAAGGCTGTTGGTGACCTCTTCGGGCGAGACACATTTCCAATCTGCCTGGCCGAGCTGTAGAAGGACGGAAGGTGAGGAGGGTCCCAGATTAGTTTTCCAGGCTTCTCCACTCCTTGATACGCTCCTTGCTCCAACAGTCAATCCCCCTCCCCACCCCCACCTCCCCCCCAAAACCCCAACCCTCCTTTGCAACTCGTTCACAAGGCTAAAAAACTCCTTATTCACGTCAGAAAGTTCCAGCCAGTTAATAGCCTTGGAGGCTCCCATGGCCCAATACAACATTAAACCTGTGCTGCTAATAGGCTCTGATCCCCCAAATTAGTCCGTATCTATTTCTCCGTTTCCCCCCACCTTCCTCCCAACAGTTCAAATTGTAAATCTTTGTCTAAACTGTGCATTTGTCCTACTGTGCTTCCGTGGCCAAACACCTCATTATTGGTGGCTTCTGAACAGGAGGAAATAAAAGCTTACCTTTGTGCCTTGGCCAAGACGAACGCTCTGTGGACAGAAGGCTCTGTGTTCTCTCATTTCCTTGGCAGGACTAACAGCCTTGGCCACTTCAGGGGAGGCTACTGGATTAGCAGGGGAGAAAAAAAAAAAAAAAAAAAAGGGGGGGGGGGGGGGGGGGGAGGAAACCAACCAGCAACAACAAAAAAAGCTCGAGAATGGTCTGGTGTGTTTGCAGTAAGCCAGAGCACAGGTTAGAACAAAACCTGGAGAAGGCAAAAGGATCAGGATATGTCAAGGTAGAAAGCTGAGCCAAAGGAAGGAGGGACCGATATGCTGAACAACAGCTTCTGAGACAGCACGACCAACTGCAGCAGCGGAGCTGTTGAGCCGTTTGGCTCCCGCCGGCCCCCGAGCTGAACCTCCCGAAGCCAACAACCGTCAGGGTCCCCGAGCCCCTTCCGCACTCCTGTGTCCTTCAGCCCAGGGAGGGGACACAGTCAGACGGACGAACGTGAAAGCGAGCGGGTGGATGGTGTTCACTCCCTTGGGTGAAGGCTCCTGCTTTTCTGCACAGAATTTCAGCCTGTGTGCAGTGAGCCCCACGCAGCTGGTGCACACCTGATTTACGGCTCAGGCGTTGATCCTTGGCCCAGCACATGCATGGAAAAATTCAGCACTGCTGTGGGCTCATTAGAGTCTGCTCACGGCAGTAACTGCAGTGACCCGGATGAGGTTGGACGCCTCTGCTATGTGCGCTACGCTAGTGAACGGCAGAGATGCAGTAGATGTTCCTGGATATCCCACAGGCCAAACCCAGTTGCTGCTTTGGCCAGGCTGGCTGGATCTAAAACCGCTGGATGAAGACGGCAGAGTCAGAAGAGCTGGCGAGCACTCTTTGTTAACAGGGGGAGTTGTTGCTTGTAGCGTCCTCATAAATCATTTCATTTCTCTAGGAAACACTGAGCTCCTTGGGCCTGGAGGCACCTTATGCCTTACGCTCTTGCTTCAAGTACAGAGGATGCTCCAGTAGTGCACAGAGGTTACCGAGAGCAGAGCTGATGCAAATGGTTGGGTTTAACGCAGACACGGCAGCAATGTGCCACGGCCACACAGGTCGTGCCATCCCAATTGCTGCTTGCCCAATCTTCAAAAATAAATCCAACCTTAGAGAAATACGTAAAGGGAAATTCATCTTGCCAGCAAAAGTGCTCTCTAAAGTGAATGTTCATTAAACTGCTTGCTTCCTTCCAACCTAAACATCCTTAAACTATTTTCCTGAAGCCCTGAAAGCTTGGGGAGTTCTGTGAGTTAGTTGCAATTCACCTCTGCATCGGCCTACAGAATCACTACAGTTTAGCTCTGACCTCTTTTAAGCTCCATCTAATTATGCAACTTAACTGCAACAAGAACAACAGTTTTGCTGAATGTGCAACAGTCTCGTCACCATATTTTGATGTGGGGAGACAGAAGGAAATGTTGTTTAAAGGTCACGCGTTTCTATGGGGCTTGACTGATACGGAAAAGACAGAGCCCTCTCCAGAACCTCTGAAGCCAAATCCTTTTTTTGTGTGTGTCTTGGGTGTGCCCACATCTACCTGAACAGAAAGGTATAAATCTTGGAGTTTCCCCTACCCATTTTTCTTCAGGACTGTAGTTCATTAACTACGAGAAACGCAGATTCATTAATGTGCATTAACCAATGACTTTCCTACACTACCACTGCTGTCTCCAATCAAAGAGTCATTTATGGAAAGCAAGGGCAGAGGGAACAACATGCTTTGGCAGTTTTAAGATTATACGCCCAAAGCTTTATACCCTCTGTCTTATATTTTTACGGTAAAGTATCATGAGCTATTACCATATTTTTCATTATTATTTGTAGCACTAAATACTGCAGCACACAGTGCCAGATGGCTAATATTCAGAATAAAAATAATGCAAGGCCAATCTTAGAAAGGCTCAATGAGAATGTAACAGCATGTATTCTACAACTAATACAACATTGAACAAAAATGCAAAGTGCTAGAGCAGACTGAGATGCAATAACCAAAATGTATGACAGATCACACAAGAAAAAATAACAGAAAAAACACATAAACACTGCCCCCCCCCCCCCGCCCCCACCCACCCCACACCCTCCCACCACCAAATAATAAACAAAAACCACTTGAAGTTGAAGTAGAGCTTTTGTGACAGGCAGCGGGCCCAGCAGGGTGGCATTCAGCCCCTTGCCGAGTGGGCCCTGCAGCTGCTGGGGGCTCGTGGGGCTCCAGGGAAAACACTGCATACACAGTCTGCATGAAGGCTACTCTCAGCTGAGTTTTTGATGCCATGTTCTGTACCATGGCTGGCTGAGGAAGCATCTTCTAGGATCCCAGTGCTGTGCCAGCCCTGCCTAACAATGGTCAGAAGGAAAACCAGCGTCTTTGCTTGGATACAGGGGACTTTGTCCTTGGTGGTCTTCAGACCTTGTAATGGGTGTAATTTTTCAAAAGATGTATGCTTAGCATAGTGTGAAAATCCAACTCTTTTAAAGTGTTTGAAGCAATAAAAATGGAAACACTCCAACACATTAGTCACTGGTAATTAGGGTGTCTTGTGGCTGTAATGTGAGAGGCTAAACAGGCTTTTTCAGTGGCTGGCATTCTGGTTAGGATTTGAGATAGTTTTGTAGCCTTGTGTTATCTGTAATGGAACTAATTGACATGATAAATTTTAAATAATTTGTAAAACAGCTAATAGCTATACAACATGTAACCTGTTTGCTGTAATAAAATATAGGTCAAGTCTTGCTTGGTGTTAAGGTGAATAAAGTAATGTTTTTTTAAGAAAATCAAAATGCCGTTTTTGTAATGTAATGAAACATTTTAAAATACAGCTCATTTATGCTACCTATTTAATTGACTACAAAACATAATTCACACTGCTCTTCAAATGTACGTGTAGCTGCTCTGTTCTTAAATGTAAGGTCTGAGGATTAACAGTTCACATGTTTCTAGAAATAAGTACAAGAGTCCCTATCTCCAAATCAGTACTGTGCCTTTTGGCACATATTCCACCTGTCAAAACTAATTTTATATCTCTGAGTGAGAGATTCTACACACCCCGCTCCAACTTGTCCTGTTTTCCCATTTTTAATGTTATTCCCATTAATTTCTTCCCATTAATTTTCCCTCTTTCTTCATATACTTTGGTGAAACATTCACCTCCTTGTGGTCATACCCTTCCAGTACTGTTGATTCTAAATGGTGATTGAGCATTGTCACTTTTCTTTATCCTCTAGCCTGACTCTTGAATTCCTTTTGATTTCCACAGCTCTGGCAGCAGTTTCATTTAGTCTGATGCCTGCCATAACTGGAATTGTCAACATTACCATACAAAATACAGGTTTCAGTCTCCCCTTGCCATACTGATTATCTGGCATTCAGTGTTGATTCTTCCCATTTTATAAGAAGTTTAATAGTTATAAATCTTAGTACTATAGTCTTTATGAAATGGGATTCTGCTTTCTTACAGTTCGAAGAAACAAGTACTTGTCACTATAAGTGAAGTTCATTACAGTGTTATCATATTGAACATCTTCAATGAGAAAGAACTTAAAAACTTTAATAAACTCTAAATAAGGTGTTATTTTGCCTCCATGTGCCGGGGCTTATATTTCCTCTGCAGAGCTGCCTCTGTAAACTTTTCTTGCTGACAGCTCTGGAGCATGCATTGATTTCTGTCTGTCTCCAAGGAGATCCTCCACTTCTATACTAAATCTGCAGAGAAACAGATTTTTTGTTTTTCTGGCAAGCTACT
>JADKXW010013895.1:0-11690 GCA_017315185.1 Bubo scandiacus
AGGGACCAAACTATCTGCTGGCTCTGGGATAGGCAACCTCCCCGGAACATGGTGCAGGCACCTGGGAGATGAAGGCAGGATTCCTTCCTGCCTGTCAGTACGGCGCTGCAGTTGCTTTTCAATAAACCACAGACTGAGGAGAGCAAGGAATAACTAAGGGATTATCTCTCCAGCTTTGAAGCATACAAATAAGTAAAAGGCTGCTGAGATTAATTGTTGAAGTGAAACCGAAACATTTAATCAGCCTCAAAAGCTGCTTGTTGCAGGTGTGGTGCAGAGCAGCAGACAATGTTACCCAACCTGGCGGGGCAAGCCCTGGCTGATTTCACTTTTCAAGGAAAAGACCTTGAAGATCATCCAGTCCAGCCATTGACCTATCACTGATGGTTCCCAACTACACCAGATCCCTCAGCGCTAAGTCTACCCTACTCTTAAACACCTCCAGGGATGGGGACTCCACCACCTCCCTGGGCAGCCCATTCCAACGCCTGACTACCCGTTCTGTAAAGAAATGTTTCCTAATATCCCGTCTAAACCTTCCCTGGCGCGATTTGAGGCCATTCCCTCTTGTCCTATCACTTGTTACTTGGTTAAAGAGACTCCTCTCCCCTCTCTGCACCCTCCTGTCAGGGAGTTGCAGAGGGCCAGGAGGTCTCCCCTCAGCCTCCTCTTCTCCAGACTAAACCCCCCAGTTCCCTCAGCCGCTCCCCAGCAGACCTGTGCTCCAGACCCTGCACCAGCTCCGTTGCCCTTCTCTGGACACGCTCGAGTCATTCAATGGCCTTTTTGGAGTGAGGGGCCCAAAACTGAACCCACTCATTGAGGGGCGGCCTCCCCAGTGCTGAGCACAGGGGTCAGATCCCTTCCCTGTCCCTGCTGGCCACGCTAGTGCTGATACAAGCTGGGATGCCATTGGTCTTCTTGGCCACCTGGGCACACTGCTGGCTCCTGTTCAGCTGGCTGTCAGTCAATTTGTCCTGCGCTAAGTCAGACTCCCTGCGACTCGCATACAGAAAGCAGCTGGGTTGCTCTTTCAGAGCCACCAACAGACTGTTTCTTACGAAACAGGGGCACTAAGAGCAAAATATCAGTGTAGGGTGTTGGGAGACGTTTTCCTTGCTTTGCTGTGTGTCTGTATTGACTTGCTCACAAGTGGCAGCAGTTCTCAGTGAATCACACTGTCATTAGTGTGACTGACACAGGATCAGGTGCATGTTGCGTGGCTTTAGTTTTTGCTGAACCTGAGTCAAACCTGTCCCTAGCATTGCTTAAGCAAACACGGAGCTCTTCCCTTTGCCTGCTATTTGGTTGATTAGAATTGTGTGTCCTTTAGACTGTCCTGGTTAGAAGTCCCCTGGAGAGACTGTCTATGTGGTGGTAGTCATCTTGCTACAAACTTTACAGATGAGTGTGAAGAAAATGTCTTTGCTGCTAAGACCATAATGATTTACAATGAAAATTTGACCTTCACTGCTTTACATGTCCAAACTCCTCCATTTCCCCCACATACATGGGTCTGGGTGGGAAAAATCCCAGCTCATACTGAGATGAGGGTGACTTGGGACGTTCTGGGCTACAGCACATCCCTGTTCATCACCTTAACATCAGGTTAGGGTATCAGAAGGGGTTTCTGAAGCCTGCATGCCAAGCACACATATGGGTTTGGAAGGGGTTTGGCACTCAGTGCACTAAAAATCCTGTTGGTGGCTCAGCCCTTCCCAGATGACTTTTAGACTGCCCTGTGTGGATGTGGGAAAATAAGTTTGTGAAGTCTAGTCTCAGCCAAGTCAGTATTCATAAAGCTTAGATACTCTTTTAGCTCTCAAGCGGTGCTCAAGTGAGGTGCTCAAGTGAGATGCCCAAGCTGGTTGCCCTGAGTGCTGCTGTTGGTACACCAGACCCAGTTTGCTGCAGTCGTGATGTTTATTGCAACCCGCCAGTGTAGCACCAGCTTGGCGTGGGAGGGTGAGCTTCGCTCAGGGGCACGTGGTTAAGGAGATGTGTGACAGCTTCCCAGAGCTGTGCCAGAGCTGCAAAACAAACTCAGCAGTCCTGTAGCACCCAGAAGCAAGAACATCTGCGTCAGGTACTCCATGGGAGTAAAGGAGGCTGCCAGAGACAGGAGGTCCCAGAGATGCTGGGAGTTGTGGAAGGAGGATTGCTTCTCCTCAGAGCTCCCTAAATCCTGACTCACATTAGACTCCTGTCTCTGAGAAGTACCTACTATGGTCTGATGGGTGGTCTTCAAGGTGTAGGACCAGATTCTGTGCTTGTATGTGGGTGCCTGCAGTGCCCACTGGACCCTGTGGCAAGGTGCTAAAACGTGCTTCTAGTCTAGGAGATCTGTTGTGTGGTGCTGAAATTCCTCTGCACAGTTTTTCCCCATCAGTCACCACATCCCTGGGGATCTCTTTGTTAGCACAGGAAACTTCAGTAATTAGCAAAGCCCCTCTGAGCTTGTACGTGGCTGACAGACACTCTGTACTGAGATGCTTTTATTGCTGCCAGTAGTAAGAGTAATTACGCAGGTCATTTCCCTCTGGTGGCTCTGCGAGACTAACGCAGAAGCAAAAGTCTGGGGGCAGGCTCTCGCCCTCTTTGAGGGGAGAGATCAGAGCCAGTACTATGTGGATGTTAGGAGCCAGCGTGTCCAAGAAGAGCCAGCCCTCAGGGAGGAGTGTCTGCTCCATTACTGTCCTGTCTCCTCTGGGTGCAGAGCCCCAGACAGCAGCTTCCCCAGAAGAGATGGGCACAGCAATAGTTCTCAGTGGCTTCAGTCCTGCTGGAAGCCTCTAGCCTCGTGCTAAAAGCCTGCTGAGGAGCCACCTGGGTATTTGGCAGATTAATACCCTGTTTTCCATCAAGTTCCTACACAATTTATGGGGAGGGCTGAGTTCCTGAGCAAAGCTCTCCTCAAGCAAGTCTCAGTTTGTTTGCTGTGGATCACAGACCCAGGCTCAGAGCCACCTTTGTGGCTCTGCACACCCAGGGCAAGAAGGGAGCGCTCAGCTTCAGCTCCTGGGGAGCAAAGCTTGAACTCTGCCAGAATCAGGTTACTCCTGTTTGGGAGAAGAGAGCAGCTAAATGTGTTTTTCCAGTGCAGCACAGTGGGAGCTGGAGATGATGTGGAGCTGAGCTTGCCCTGCCCTGGGTCAGGGAAAGCTCTGGCTGCCTCGTTCCCCTGCCTCTGAGCTTTGCTGGCTGGCCCTGACCGTACGGGGTCCCCAGCATCGCTTCCCCCCATTGCTGCTGGCTGGATGTAGGGCAGAACGTCATCAGCCTCGTGTTACCAGCACTAGGCTGCAGCCTGGAGAAGCAAGCCCTGGCCCGAGATGTCCCCTCCCTGGCAGTGTCCCTCTAGTCCCTCTGGTGTCCCCTCCAGCCCCGCAGGCTGGCCGTGCTAAGGGGTTGCTGCAGGGGATTTTGGTACTGAGCACTGGAGAGCTACGGTGAGGTGTGGTTGGGGTTGATCAGTACCTGCCTGTGTGGACTGCCTCTAGAGCTGCCAGCCCTCTGGGTGTCTGGAGTGAGCGTGATGAGCAGGTCGGTGATCCTCCCTGTCCTCTGAGCCAGTGTGGATGCCTGTAGGATAGATACGATTTCCCTGGGGCAATGCAAGAAGAAAAAATAGCACTAAAATATTTCCTGGGTAGATCTCAGCTGAATGGGAATCGCTGTCCTCAGTGTGGCAGCAACGCTCAGGGTTACAGGGGGGTATCAGAGGTGGATCCAGGTCTTCACCCTACACAGGATGCCCTGAGCCACTGCCCTGAGCAGCCTCTGCCCTTCTTGGTCTAACCACAGACAGCTTTTCTGTGCTGCAGCAGCCTCTGGAGTGGTAACTGCCAGCTTGAGAAAACACTGATGTTTCATCTCCAGTGGGGAAGATGAGGCATGAGATCACAGGAGAAATGAAGGCATGTTTGCAAATGCTGCAGTGGAGCTCTTTAGTCACCTGTGCAATGACAGCGAGTTTGCGGTGATGTATTAGAGCCGTCTGGGTTTGGTGGAGGTGATGGGGGACTGCAGAGCTGGGTGTGTTGGCTGGCAGCAGGGGAAGCAAAGCCTGTGCATCTTGGCCACGGCGATAAACTGGAGTAGGGGCTGCATCGCATTGAAATGGGCCAGGGGGAATTGTCAGCCGTGTTAGCGACAGCTCAGCTCCCGCCTGGATCAGCGCGGGCTTGCCAGCTGGGAATGTAAACGTGTCGGGATGCTGAATCCCTTTCCTCAGGTAAAATTGGTGCTGGGTTTGGCTGAACCGGCTGACTTTGGTAAATGAGGCCACCACGCAAGGGCTTGGGTGGTTAGTGGTGTTAGTGGTCGCTGTACACACGCAGGCAACTCATGAAATCCCAGCCCTGGCTGTTTGTTGCTGTTTGAGGCTGAACAAGTAACTGTAGCGTGGACGTGCCAGCACCTCTGAACATCTCAGCTACCCACAAGGATAAAGCATCCGAGAACAGCACTGCCTTGCTGTGATGGTCATCTGTGGTTTTGTGTAGGCTTTGGAGAAAACAACCACCTTTGTAGAGCTCTGTTCTCTTTAAGACCCCCCCTTTCGACCAAGGGTCTTGTCATCTGTCTTGCAAGGCTGGCATTGCGATCAGTGGCTTCCAGGAACTTGCTTGAAAATGAAATGAAAATCCTATTGATGTAGTCTCTAGATCAAGCCTTTTCCTTTCTCTTTTTTCTCCTTTGTAAATCCACTGAGGCATGTGGACAGGCAGCAGGGTTTAACTGAGGTTTAGCCCTTGTTGTGCTGCATTTTCCATTCCAACACTCAGCAACCTGAGTGCTCTCGATTTGCACTGACTTCAGCCAGAATGGAGGAGGCTCAGTACTCGCCTGAGCAAACTCCCTACCTCGTTACATACTTGAGTCGTCCCTGTATTGTGCAGGATACGAGGGTGGGAATACCAAAACCATTTTCTGGTTTTAATCTTAGTCTTGTGCCAGTGTTTACAGGGGCTCTGATGTTGCCGTGAGCAGCGTTAAGTTAATGCACTTCTCCATCCCTTCCACACCAGGCAGATTTACAGTAGCTGCTTACAAGTGCTAAGAGGTGGGGAAATCTTCCACTTCCTAAGCAGCAGCCCCTTTTGAATCCACAGCTTCCCTGTAGTGCACTAACCGATGTAATTCTTTTTTATTTGTGTTTAGTGCTGGCAGATGGTTAGAACTTACTTTATTCTGTGAGTTTTTAAAGAAGATCTTGTTTCCCATGTTATCCCAAGGTGTAAGCCAGACTGATGCTGTACAAGAGGCTTCTCTAGATTTTCCTTGGGCTATCAGGCATTTAAAACCTTTGCAAAGGGATTTTTCTTTCTGCCTGTCGTAGGTGGTGAGTGCACGTTGTGCTTTTTTCCCTTCGCTTGTGAGAATTCCCGGCAGTGTGGCTGGTTTCTGTCAGACTTTCATGTTCTTGTACATCTGCTTCAAAGTGAGTGGAGGGAGTCGTATATTGTAGGCAAAAAAAGTGTAAATAGGAGTTTTTGCAATTATATGTTGACTTTGTGTCTTAATAGTAGCAGCACTGCAACAGACCGAGGACTGGTAACTAATACTTTATACAACTGATTGGTTATGTGCTTTTATAGTTCAAATCACTTAGATTGATGGGTGAGTCTAGTTGGTCTCCAAAGTGTTTGTTTCAAAACAGCCAGTAGGTAACAACTGTTTCCTGTCTTTCTTCCCCTTTTCTAGAGCTGCTTGTAATAATGAATTTTTCTTACACTGTTTTAGATAAGGTCGTTCTGCTCCTTGCAGAGTACGGCCCCTCTCCAGGGCCTTGTGTTTCAGGAGAGATGATCTGTCACTTTGAGGGTAGATGAAGGGGAATTAAGTTTGTGCTTCATTTGCTTGAGGTTTCTTTGCACAGCTTTGTAGCTCCACAACTCCACAACACCCCTCCGAACAAAAACCCTGCTCAGCAGCCCATGGAGTTGGCTGCGTGAGCACAGACTGGGGTGTATGTGCTAGGAGGGTTGCTTGGAAGTTAAAAATCTCCTTCTGGCTGTTTTGTTCATCCTCAGGCGTGCACAGAAACAGACTTCTGCGTGACGCTGAATACCCCATTTTTAGCACACGAAAGATTTCTGGAAGAATGTGGTTTTCATCTCTTTGCAGGTCATCCTTGACTGCAGCTTGTCTACTCTCTCATCAGTGGAAATCACTGACATGTCCTGAAGTGTCATTACCGGGGGATGTGTTTCAGGGCAGAGCTGACCATTCCTTAGCCTCCTTTCCTTGTGGATCGATCAGCATCTGCTGAGAAGCAGAAGAGCAGCTTGAAGGGTCACTGATTTATTACGTGGTCTATTGGGCATGTCTTTGCCAGGCAATCAGAATGAAAGTTCCTGCACCATTTTCCCCATGGCCAAAAGCAATGTTTCAGCCGTCAGGTACCCCAGCGTATCGTTACTGTAGAGGCAATAACGATTCAAAGTAGCCCGCGGCATCCTGGGTGTGCGGCAGTGGTCTTTCATCATCCGACGGGTTCATCGGCCTTTTCAATACATTCTGCGAAGCTCCTTCGTGCTGGGCAGGACAAAGCCTCCGTGCTGGCTCCCAGATATTCCTGTGCCGGAGCATTTCATCCTGGAACGAGGCAAACAGTTCTTCCTAAGCACAGTGCAGAGGGGGTGATGGGGCATGCTGTGGGTGCTCGGTCACAGAAGGATGCACAGCGAGAGCCTGACTGCAAGGAGATGACTTAACGTGCAGGAGAGCTGTCTGAAGAGCCTGCAGCCTGTCCTGTGGAGCACTGCTGGCTGGTCACTGCTTTCCACCTCCCTTCTCATCCCCATCTGTTGTCTTACGGCTCCTTGCAGGGCCTCTGGGGTAGAGACCCTCTTCTTGCACTGTGCTGCGTGGGCTCAGTGGGTGCTTTGCCGGGGCCACGCTGGGGACTCTGACCGTTACAGCAATACCTGTGGCCACAGTAATGACGAGGATGCTCTGAGCTCTGTTGTAGCCTGGGAATGGTTCTTTAGAAACACCTGTGTTAGCAGCAGCAGTGATTTAGTGGTGAGGTTTATAAACGAGGTCTGGAGTAAATAACGTGATGGTTTAATGATGTCTGAAGGCAGCTCCTGAACACCGCCTCGGAGAAGCACTTACAAATGACTGTCACTGCTCTGCGTTTTGCTCTAGGGCTGGAAATACAAGCGTGGGGACGGACAGACGGCCTTTCTCAGGCCGGCGGAGACTCGGCGCATCTTGTAGGTGAAGCCATTAGCTTCCCAACAGCGAAACAGCTCAGAGCAGTGCTCCTGACTCTGATCTAGTGGTAGCTCTGTGGGAGACACAGCAAAAAGCACATGGTGGGGGAGCTGGATCAGGCTGTAGGTGACTTCTCCAGCTTTCCAGAGATCGCTTAGCCTGGTGAAGTGACTCGCTTCTCTGGCAGTGAAGTGGTAACAGAGACCTCTGCACGCTGTTTGATATGCTGGCAGTGGGGGCAGCTGGGTATGATAGGAGCAGGAGCAAAAGAATTACTTATCATAGGACGATATGGGGGTACAGTAACATCCTTTTGAGTGGAGAGCTCTGCTTTCATTGCTTGCTCGTATTTTCAGTGAAAACGCAGCAGGACCTGTCTCTCTCCAGCTGCGTTCATAGAAGAGATGAGAGCAAGGCACTGTCTTCTGACAAACTGGGCAAATGAAATTACACTTGCTTTCCATGCCACCTAAATATTCCAAATTTGACTGTCATTCACTCCTAAAAAGATTTAAAATCCAAATTCAGCAGAGAGAGAGACACAGGGATAGAGGAAGAATATGTCTTGGTGAAGACAAAATGCATCAGGGTGCTGTTTTGTTTCTGTTCAGTCTAATCAATCTGGCTACCAGCTTCCTAATGTTTAGAGCAGTAATCAATGAAGGAAAGTACCAGCTGGGAACACTAGGAAAGCGTTCTTCATAAAACCTGAAATCTGTTTTGAAATCTTGTGCAAGGGTTTGCTCATCCATTCATTGAGCTATACCTTCAGGCTAAACAAAGTCTGTCTTTCTGTTTAAGAACAGTTTGTACTGCTCTGAAAATTATTCCCCTTGCACCAGGAAGATCATGTAGTATTAAAAGAATTCAGAAAGATGTTTTAGCTGTTCTGTAAATTCTCTCTTTGTCTGTTTCCCTGCACAACAGGAGCCCCACAGAGGATGACCCAATGCTAGATTTCTCACTTCAAGATAGTGAAAAGTTACCATGGTGTGCTCAGATACCTGTGTCCGTAGTCACGCGGATGGATGCTGGGATAACACACAGTGGTGTTTCTGCTGTGTCAGAGAGCATCGCTCAGGAGGGCACAACCCAAAGCGTCTGCTCTACTGCTTTATAAAGTCTAGCTTTTAATTTCAAGTTCAGGCATTGCTTTGTTCAGGTTGCAGAGAGAAAGCTGTGTCCTGCCACCTGTAGGAAATGTATCAAAAGCATGTAAGAATGAGAGAGTTGACAGCCTGTAATAAGATCGTGTTGTGTAAATAACAATAGGGCAGACACATCTAGATTCAGTAAATGTGCTTTCATGGCAGCCAGGCATCCCAAACCACACGCCATGGACGTTACCCTGTCAAGGGAAATACCTAGTGCTACGTCGCTGTTACAGTACAGAGGGTTTTTTTTAAAAAAAACTTATATATTAAACAGCCAAGAGTCTTAAATGAAATGTCACATCTAATTTGAGACCCAAGACATGCAGCCTGCAGCCGCCCATGGCCGACCCTGGCAGGTCCGCTCTCTGTGTCAGCTCATCGGCCTGGCAGACAGATCCGTGGCTTCCTCCTGACTCGCTGGCAGCTGTGCACGCTCTCCTGGACCCAGAGATTTGTGGGTTTATGTATTCAGCACAATGCCAAATGCTCTCTGTGGTAGAAGGTGCTCCGGCAAACCCTCCAGCCTTCAGAAGAGTCCTGGGTGCCTGCAGCCAGGAGCGCAGGGGTGGCTGCGTCCCCAGCTCCTCCCCGGGAGAGCAGCAATAGGGGATGTTTAGCCAATTGTGTAGAAACAGGCAGTGCCTATGCTTTCTCCCTCGTGGGCTCTAGAGTTAGCATTTTTCTGTGCTGGAGGCTTTGTTCTCATCTCATATTGAATAGCTTCTGATGGCTTTATCTTCTAAGAATTTGTCCAGTTGCTCTCTGGATTTACAGCTGTTAGCCTCTACAGCCTCCTGTGGCGGTGTGCTCCAAAGGAAGGAATACTCCCTGGAAGAGTACTACCACTTCTGTGTCATTTCTGACTAATAACATTATTTCAGGCCCTCAAGTTCCTGTTTTATGACAAATAGTGACCAATTTTTCCTTATTCACATTTCCCAGGCCATTCATGCTTTTACAAACCTCTCCCATCTATCCCCCATATGATTTCTAGGAGGAGGAGTCCTATTCAATCTTCTTACAAAAGCTGCTTCATACTCTTAATTGTACTTTCTGCCCTTCTCTATTTAGCTTCAAATGCCTCAGCTTGGTTTTTTGAGATCAGAATTTAAGTATTTCAGGACGCACGTGGCCATGGGTTTAGACAGTGAGACGATGATAGTTTTCATGGTGTTTATTTTGCAATAGTTTCTCATCTTGGTCGTTGTAGAGCGCTGGCTCGTGTTTCCATAAACTCGAAGCACTGTGCATGTCTCCCATCTCTTGGCTCCTGGCTCCTTTGCTTGCCAATATATGCCAAGGATTCAGTGGAGGGAGAGGCAATGCTTATAAAGCATACCCGCCTCTGTAACCCTCCTGAACATCAGTTATTTCTGTATGCCAAGTTGTCCATTATAGAAAGCAGATTGTCCAGTCACTGTAAACATTGCTGCTGTCCTCGCAACTCGCCTCTGGCCACAAATCCCTACCACTCCAGACTCCCTTAAGAGCAGAGAAATTGAGGCGATACAGGCATGAAGGCTGGAATCTCCGTGTGTGGAGAGGAGTGAATGACTCTAGAGATCTGCTGTTTTAAGGGTGAGTCTTGCTTCATTCCCCAGCGCCCCTGCAAAAGAGGGGGCTCTTTTTTTTTTTTTTTTTCCCTGGAACAAATGTGATTCTGCTGTGTTGTGTCTGGCTTAGGATTTCAGGAGTCCACCCAGCACACATCCAGCTCTCTCCCTGTGTTGTTGCACAGTAGCCGTTTAAAGGCAGGTCCGTTCGCTGGCTGCCTTGCTGTGACCTGTGCCGTGAGGAGGAGGCTCTGCCTTTGCAGAGGGATGCTCTCCAGGCTGTGGCCGGGTTGCTGCACTTGTCTGTTGGGGCTGGCTCTGAGGCTTTAAGCACCACTGCACAGAAATGCCGTTTCTAGAGAGCATGTCTGATGTTTGCTGTTTGCATCTCACCTGGGAAATACTTGCCTGCAAGAGGAGGAGTGGGCTTGGTACTGAAGTTTGAGCTCAGTTGACTGCCAGGAGTTACTTGGCTGGGAAGAAGGAAGGTTTGAAAGCTCTGGAAATGAGGGAGCCTGTGGTGGGAGTCTGTTCGGGAGGGTGACGTGCTGGCAGGTACTCCAGCAAGGCTCCGGTCATTAGCCAATTGAAGTGCACAGCCAGGGACACTCTCCTCTTCAGCTGGGTCTGAGGTGGAAAGCAAAGATGCCCTCACTCTGGTCGTTCAATGGCTTGGGAAGACCCAGTATAGACTTGCAGACCCAAACATAAGCAACAGGGTCCCGGCTGAGGAAATGGGCTTGCAGGACTGTAATGGGCAGGTTGGGGTGGGCCGTGCCCCACCAGTCTCGTTTTGACATGTCTTCACAAACCCACAGCAAGTGAGGGCGCTGCTTCTGCAGCACAGTGAAGCTCTCTTCTGTGTCCCATCCTGCCCTGGGCTGTCACTTGTTCCTCTGAACCTCCCTTTCCTGCCCACGTGCCCCCAGGCATCTTTGCTTGTCAGCAACAAGGGATCAGGAGAGACACAACACTGGGCAAGCCCTGACTGAGGTGGGATTCCTCAGAGTCACCTGAATGACTTGGATGCAGAATTCCCTGTGACTTGAGTGAGATGGCAACCCAAAGGCCACCTGGGCACATCTGTTACTGGTGGTTTGCTTTGTTCCTCGTACTTCCATCAGCAGGTGAGATGAGCAAAGACTCCCCTTTGCTTTTTTCCAGGTGAAGATATTCACACAAGCCTTTATGGAGCAGCTGTAGATGTCAACATCAGGCTGGCCAGGAGCTCCCTGACAGTTGAGAAGACTTACCTCACGCTGTCAAACCACAGATCTGTGGTCATCCACAATCAGAGTGAGATCATAGTGCACTTCCAGTGGAAGGCTTTTGTTACTCAGGAAGAGGAGGATCATCAGAAGATGAGGTTCGTTTGAAAGATTCGTTTCAGTAAGACACACTGCCCAAGGGTAAAACTAACGTATGGCCTCAAGGGGTGTTGGTGCATTGAATGGTTTAGGACAAGTAAACCATCTACGGCATCAGGTTACGTGTCCCTGGGCTTTAGGGTAATGGAGCTCAGTGCCTCCCATTCCAGCTCCATCCATACTGCAGTATGGATGTAGTATAGCTGAGGGTGGCGTTTTGGGGAGGAAAGGATGATTGCAATGACTGGATTTCCTCAGAGAGCAAATTTGCATTGGTGGGAGCACCAAACCACTGAGGTCCAGAGACCCCTGGGCTATGGAGGGTCCATGAGGCTGAGGAAAGTCTCAGCACTCGTTCCCTGGGACTGCACTGAGTAGCAGCACTTAACATA
>MU209572.1:980-17856 GCA_017315185.1 Bubo scandiacus
ACTCCTAATGTGCAAAAGACTGAAAGGAGGGAGAAGGGAAAAAGGACAAAGGGGAGAAGGACAAAGGGGAAGTATCTGTACTCTGTAAGATATAAACAAAAGCTGTGTGAGCCACTCTCAGGAAAGCAGGAAATACGAGGAGTTGGTGACGCGAGGAAGACCCGGACAGAGCGACCCCCTAGCTGCAAAGTGCGCAGACGCAGAGTACGCCTCTCAGAGAGACCCAGATAACGGAAGGCGGAGAATATAAAAAAGACGGACCCTCGGGAAGTGAGTGCGTGCCGTTGGTGGAGCAAGGACTCCCCGGCCGCCCAGCGCTGTTTTGCTTATTGCTGCTTGCTAAAATAAATAATTGAAATTTGTCCTGACTTACATCATTTTGGCAAGATAGTCTATAACAGATCATTTGGCTCAAATTAGGGTAATTAATAGTGATAAAGGAGATTGGGATCGATTGGCTGAGTGGCTACATATTAAGTGAGGTCACTCAGGGAGAACAGATCTTTATTATGAGTGTCGGTCCCGAGGATGCCCTGTGTCAATGAAGAAGTGTGAAGCAATCCTTACAGCTTGTCCACAATGTCAAATGACTCTTAAGATTAACCATCCAAATCAAGCAGCAGCCCAACATATTAAAGAAGGTAAGGCACTTTGGAGCACCTGGCAAGTTGATTATGTTGGTCCTTTAAAGCCATCTCATGGAAGAAGATACATCTTGGTGGGAGTAGAGGTGGTATCGGGACTAACTATGGCTACAGCTGTTAATGTATCTACTGGAGACCAACAATCCGAGTTTTAAGAGGATGGTTTGGTATTTTGCCTATTTCTGAATGTATTCAGAGTGATAATGGATCACATTTTACAGCTGCAGTGGTGCAAGACTGGGCACGAGGGTGTTTCATACACCATATTACCCTCAAGCCAATGGCATGGTTGAGCGAATTAATGGCTTGATTAAGAAACATGCTAATGTTTCACGGCCTAATTGGGACATGAGACTGGCACAAGCGGTTTTTATTGTTAATAACCACTGGGGACATTATGGGAATCCAAAAATACAAGCATTTTGTCCCATGGGATTGTCAGGTGGTGATGTTTCTGTATTTGACAATGTTTTGCTGATTGAGGATACCAATTAAACTCGGACACCAGAGTGAAAAGAGTAGGCGTACTTTACTGGTAATAACCAAGTAATGTAACAGCGTAATACAGAGAACATGCAGTAAGAAGCAGCAGAATAGTGCACTTAAAGCAACAAACAGAGTAATGCATCAAATCATTACCACACGAGAGAGAGAGAGAATAGTGATTAAGAGAAATCACCACTTGCATATATTATCATCATCATCCAGATCCGCAGACGCTGGGGAGCCCCGGTTACAGCGAGGATTTGGAGAGCCTGTCCCGGCGAGTGGGAAATCCTACGCGGTGCATCCACCCATAGGTGAGGCATCCAAAGTCGCTGCAAACGGGCCCAGCCTTATATACCAGAGATCGACAAGCCAGAATAACTGGCACCTTTGTTTTGAGCGGAAAGTGTCTGGTTTCATTCTCCTGTTGGATTCCACCCGAAGCCTGGCCAGGGCTCGGGGGGGGAACCAAGGGAGTTTCTAACAAGGCCAAATACTTGGGTTCTCAGCCTTGAACAAGGCTGCGAAAGGAAAGTGGAATACATTCTCTCCCCTCTACTGATTATATTTTGTCTTTCACTAGCGAGTTTACATATTTCACTAATGACTACATGCTAAGTTAGCAGCTTCAGCTTGGGGCCTGTTGTTCAGGCTGCAGTATTTCAATGCTTTAGCACTTTTTACGCCAGCATAAATAGGTTGTTATAACTTAATACAATACCTACTAGCACAATGGTTATCAGTTATAAAATATACAGGATTCATCTATAGGTCAACTCAGGCTTGGGCCTGTTGTCCAAGCCTTAGCACTTCAGACAATCATAAGGGCCAGTGTCCCTTAAAAATATATGCAGGCCAGCCTGTCATGGTGAAGTTGCCCTCAGTTGGCATTGTGCCTATGACCCTGGTAAAATCTAGGGGTTTATATGCCTGGGAAGCTTTAGATAAAAGTGGGAAAACCCACCGAATTAGTGTCCGATGGATAATCCCTGATTTTTAACTTGATGCCCGGGTTTTGATCCGAGGCCTGGTTCTGGTTTTTTTTTTTAGGACCTTGGAGGAATAGATGATTTTGACATCTTGCCTGGCCGTGGGGATCCATATGGACAATCAAGACTCAGATGACAACGGGGTGGTGAATGAGTCTTGTGAAATTGACAGCCCTCAGAAGAATGTGATTGGACTTGGTGTTGTTATATTGGGCATTGATTGATCGATTGGATATGTTTGAATTCTTTTGTCAGGATGGCTAATCAGCTTTCTCAATTTTTATTTTAAAATGTTGTATAGTTGGAGGGTTGGTTGTTTAAGGCTTGATTGTATAATTATCTGGGGATGACAATCCATAACGAACATGGAGACTCACCGGGACCGCACTCCCTTTTAACCTTGGAGGCAAGAGGTGACTGTACCACCACTCCAAAGAAACCAGCCGAATCATGACTGTAGTCACGGGGTGGATTATGGCAGGTGCATCCGCCCAGTGAAAGCAGGGGTTCTTGGCTGCTGGAGCGTGGCAGCCTCTGGCTGTCTTTGTTTTTAAGGTCTCGCGGTAGTTGAGACCTTTGGCCAATGGGAGCCGCTATTTGACTACAGGTCAGATTCGGCCTGGGTATAAATGGAGTCCCCTGGGGAAGCCATTTTGAGCTCGTCCCCCTGGAGCTGCACGCTGCGGTCGAGGACTCTCCCCTTGGGTTCGGGACGCCGCCCAAGGAAACTCCTCGAGGTGCCTTGGGTCGGGACCCTGCCCTGAGCAGGTCCTCGAGGTTGAGAGCCCTCACTTGTCAGGTGAGTGACAGAGCGTTTTGGGTTGTCGTAAAACCCTAGATAGTGAAGTCTGTTTGCGTTTTGGGGTTGTCGTAAAACCCCTGGAGTGAGAGGTTTTGTTTACATTTTGGGTTCCCGTTAAACCTCAGAAAGTGAAGTTTGCGTTTGGGGTTATCGTTAAACCCCTGGGGAGTGGGGTTTGTAAAGTGTTTTGGGCTGTTGTTATTCTGTTCTCCTCTTACGGACATCCGAATCTGTAACTTACGGAGAGCTGGTTGGTTGTTTTAAAAAAAAATAAATTTATTTATTTTTTTAAACTTGGTGGTGGGTTGCTTATTTGGAAGCCTCCGTAACAATACTGCAAAAAGAATGTCATCCATCTAGTGATAAAAATAAGAATCAGGGTATTGTTCTCACAGGCCTGAGAGTGCCTGAGCTACAAACCATTGACAAATTATGGGAGAATTTTTCATGCCTTGAGGTAACACTTTCCACAGATAGCGTTTCATGGGCTCTGTGTGGTCGATGACAGGAAACGAAAAAGCAAATTTGTTTTTATCTTGTTCTGCTAATGGAATGGTAAAAAAAACCAAACAGTCTTTCAGATCCACAATTAAGATATTTCACCTTGCTGGGATCATAGTAGGTGACGGTAGTCTTGGTTGCAATGCGCCCATACTAGCCATAACGGCATTGATTTGTCATAAATCATGTAACAATCGCCATTTTCCTGATTTCTTTTTTATTACAAACACAGGTGTATTCCAGGGACTGTGAGAGGGTTCAATATGACCAGCCTATAGTTGTTCCTTTACCAAGCTCTGGAGGGCGTCTAACTTCTCTGGGTTGAGGGGCCACTGATCTACCCAAATAGGTGTATCAGTCAGCCATGTTAAAGCCAGGGTAGGTTGTTGCACGCCCTCAAGTACAGTGGCCCTGTTTTGCTGATCAGGGATATCAATTAAACTCAGACACCAGAGTGAAAAGAGCAGGCATATTTTACTAGAAATAACAAAATAATATAACAGAATAATACAGAAAACATACAGCAAGAAAAGACAGAATAGTGCACTTAAACAAATAGGAAAATACAGGGTAATGCATCAAATCATTACTACCTGAGAGAGAGAACAGTAATTAAGAAAGATCCATCACCACTTGCATACGTTACCATCACCCAGACCCGCAGACGCTGGGCAGCCCCGGTTACAGCGAGGATTTGGAGAGCCTGTCCCGGCAAGTGGGAAATCCTACGCGGTGCGTCCACCCATAGGTGAGGCTTCCAAAGACGCTGTGAGTGGGCCCAGCCTTATATGCTAAAAATCAGTAAGCCAGAATAGCTGGCACCTTTGTTTCAAGCGGAAATATCTGGTTTAAATCTCACATTAGGTTCCCCCCAGAGCCTGGCCAGGGCTCAAGGAAGAAACTAAGGGAATTTCTCTGCTTATCTGATCGGATTATGCACAAGGTCTCACATTAGGCCTCGAGGACAGGCACCTGTCTCCATGACTCTGTTACCCTATTCATATACAAAGGAAGGGAAAGATACATTCATCATAGCTACATCCTCCATGCATATTTCATTAGGGATTACATACTGAATTAACAGTTTTGGTTCAGGGCCTGTTGCTCAGGCTTCAATACTTCCACCTTTTACATCAGAATAGGTGGTTTGTTATAACTTAGTATAATACCTGTTAGCACAATGGTTCAGTTATAAAATATACAGGATTCATCTATAGGTCAACTCTGGCTTGGGCCTATTGTCCAAGCCTTAGCACTTCATTCGGTCCTTTGACCTATAGGTGAATCATGGCTCTCAAACCATTTCTATGGTTAGTGACATTAGTTTTCGTTCATCAGTTGATGATGTCTCATCAGGCATGTCCCGATCCAATATCAGGGAGGGTTCTTAAATGATCTCAGTAGTGAACTTAAGACACAAACAAGGTTAGATGCCATACAAACTTGTAAACTCTATTTCCTGTAACAAGCAATAACAGTGATAGGACAGAGGGAAAAAGAAAGAAAAAGTCAGAATAATATATGGTCGTACTGTGGCAACCTGTCCTTCAGGATTCCGAATTGTTACAGGTTTAGCCACCATTAAGCTTTGGGTCATGCCTCCCAGCCCCAATACCCCGGTGTCCATCGTAACAATGGGCCAACTCTGAGGCCAATGGAGTTGGGAGACTATGGTAACATCAGCCCCTGTGTCTAATACCCCAGATACCTTCACCTGTGAGGGGGTGGTGCCATCCATTGTGAGGATGCAAGTCATTTGAGGCCGGTTGTCTGAGATGTTTTGTGCCCACATGACTTGAGGGACACCAGTAGATCCAAATCCACCATCTCCACGCTCTGCTGGATGTGACCTGGGAACACAACTCTTAAAAGGGACAAGTTGAGCAATACAAGTATCTTTTGGAATTGTCAAGGGTGGCGTTGGAGTAGAAACCATAGCACTTATCTGTCCAGTATAATCAGCATCAATAACACCAACATGTACATTGATACCTTGTAAGGTTGCACTTGAACATCCTATTAACAATGCACTCAGACCTCTGCCAATTGGTCCATGCGCCGCAAGGGGCACCTTTTGCACAGAATACAATGATATAGGTACTTGTTCGCTGGCAGATACATCTATCCCTGCTGTCCCCATGGTTTGTCCTGCGAGTTGTTCGCAGAGGATAGGTTTGATAGAACTTGCTGGGGAACCCTGGTTGCAGCGAGGATTTAGAGTGCCCTTCCTCGCAAACCGGAAATCCTACGCGATGCGTCCATCCGTAGGTGAGGCATCCAACATCGCTGCAAGCAGGTCCAGCCTCATATATCTAAATCAGCAGGCCAAAATAACTGGCAATTTTCTTTGAGTGGAAACATCTGATCTCATCCTCCTGTTGGGTTCCACCCAGAGCCTGGCCACCACTCAAGGGGGAAAACCAAGGGAGTTTCTAATAAGGTTAAACACTTGGGTTCTTAATTCTTAATATTGCTAAACAGAGGAAGTTGAATACACAATACAGATTTTACTAATCAAAGCAAAATGATTTCTGTTTAAGTACAATTGCTAAATCATAAAAGTCATAAATCAAAGCCAAAAGCATAAATCCTATACCATAAATCTTTTGCCATTGTCATTTACCAGAGATCCACACCTGATCGATATCGACTAAATTATACAGAACTCCACACTCCACAGCTGCAGCTGGGCTGCGTCTCAAACACACAAAACAATCACACACCCACACAAAGGGGCCCCTTACACTTATTACTCACACAACATAAAATGACAAATACTACAAACATCAAAACACCATTAAGAATATATAAAGCCAATGCCAGCTGATTATGTGGTGTGGCCAGAGAATTCCCCTTTCTTTGTTTTTAAATCAAGGCTTTTAGTGCACTGACCATTAGAAAGGTTTAAAGTGTCTTTTTAGAATGGACAAGGGACTCCGCATCCCAGTGTCAGCACCTTCTGTAAAAACTGCTGCTTTTGGTGTTTGGGGGGGGCGGGACGGACGGACACACGCCGGGGGTGCGGTGCCGGGCTCGGCCGCAGGCGGTTGCTCCACAGCTGGTGGGGGGGCTCGAGGAGGCCCGAGGCCGCCGCTGCCAACTCCGCGCTTGCAGGTGGGGGGGTGCAAATGCTGAGTACAACCATGAGCGATTGCCTCCAGTATACCTGTTGTGAGTTTTTAAGTCCGTCCTCATTAATGCTTTTCTGTAGTTCTTTAATAACAGAAAAATGAAGTCCTTCCCAATGTGGATGACGCCCCGGTTCCCCATCAGAGTCCTCATCAGCAGGTAGTGGACATGTGGAAGGGGCTCACGGCTTTTCTGGGGGTGTTTCAGCCACAACTGTAGGATCCATCCGAGAATCGGATCCACTAGGTGACATGGCATCAGATGCAGCTGCCACAGCAGTCCAATCACTTTTTAACTGTTTCAGGGATTCATGTACCAGTTGCTAAGATGATGCAGTGATGGTATTCTTCCTTATGGACTCCTTAAATAAGGCATTCCCTGCCTCTTTCCATGTTTCGAGATTAAAAGCAGAGAGTGCATCAGCAGGGACCCCATTCCTTTTGTACCAAATAAGCAAAGTGCACATGGCTTTTTCCTCATCAGAGGGAGGTGGCGGAGCAGAGGGCTCCACGACGGGAGGCAAAGGGGAGACTGCCTGAGGGGCTTTCTGCTCATTCGGTCTTTGTGGAGGAAACAACTCATCTTGTGCTTCCTCATCAGAGTCCTCATACAATCCCCTCGCCCTCAACTGCGGTCTACGTTTAGGACGGGCTCCCCCCGCTAGGTCCATATCTTGACCTCTCGCTGCCGAGACCCGGACCGTGGATGCCCCTGGATTATAAGGGGTTTCCCCTGAGCTTTCTTTTTCCACCTTAAAGTCCTTTAAAGTCTCTTTTAACAACCTCCAGGTTGTAAGGAGGTCGGTTGCGTTCTTATTATCCTGAGAGGCACACTCAAGCAATTTCTGTCCCAATTCTTCCCATTTGCTCACACTAAATGCAGTAACAGTGCTAGCTTCATATCCTTGGACTGTGCTCCACAACAACATTTTTCAGAGTGCTACGTCGTCCAACTTGACTCCCCTGCTCTGAAGCAGCAACTTCCACATTGTTCAAAAGGTTGTCTGGACTATGCAGCTCTTCCCACCACTTAGGCTTGACTGGGCTCTGTCTCCGCAGCTCTTCCCGCCGTCCTTGTTTATTTTCTCGGTGTTGGGATCACGTCATGATTCTCACGTTGGGGTCACCATTTGTCGCTGTTGAGACGGACACAACAAACACCGAATTGTATGCAAAAAGCTACTTTATTGTTTTAACAAGCCTTTTTATAACTTTCTGTGATGCTTTAGCCCCTGCCGGGGTCTGAGACCGCGCGGCCGCTGCCCCTCCCCCACAAAGGGAGTGAAATATAAAGCCCCAAAACTGAGATAAGGAAAGGTTTAATACAGCAGTGCAACAG
The DNA here is from genome assembly GCA_017315185.1 of Bubo scandiacus. NCBI lineage: Eukaryota > Metazoa > Chordata > Aves > Strigiformes > Strigidae > Bubo > Bubo scandiacus. Next base: position 8,870 of record MU209572.1, read on the forward strand.
CAACCAAACAAACAACAACAATAACAATAACAATAATAGTGATAGCAATGAACAGAGCAAAATCTCTACCAATACAGCAGTGAGAGGACCAGATGTACAAAGCCATGCGCCCCGCGCTCCCGCGCCAGGATGTGACGTCCGCACGGGATCTGAATAACCCGGCTAGAGCTCCCCCCCCACTGCTGGGGAAACTTAACCCTATCCTGGCTAAACCAGGACATAATCCACCCCTTTATTCTATACCATGCGCGTCACATCCAGCTGTCATTTAGCAATTAGCATTAACAAAGGAAAATTGACAAAAGCACGGTATAACTCATGGTGTGTTTTCACCCACAATCAAGTCCCCTTGTGGTACGCATCGGACCTCTCCATCCTTCTGCATCACCCACCAGGTGCACCCAGGTCCTTGAGCAAAAACAATCCCGTGGATGGGTTTGCCTTTGCCCGGCGCAGGACTAACCCAGACCATTTTTCCCAGTAGATCCCTCATGCGCACCACAGGGACTCTATCCCCGTCTACAACACGTGGAAGTTTTGACTCAGCCGGGCCAGCTCGATTTGCAGATCCTCTTGTGTTGACCAACCAAGTGGCCTTTGTCAGATGTGTGTCCCAGTGTTTGAAGGTTCCACCCCCCATTGCTCTCAATGTTGTTTTTAACAGTCCATTGTAGCGCTCGATCTTCCCAGAGGCTGGTGCGTGGTAGGGGATGTGGTAGACCCACTCGATGCCGTGTTCTTCTGCCCAGGCATTTATGAGGTTATTTCGGAAGTGAGTCCCATTGTCCGACTCAATCCTCTTTGGGGTGCCGTGTCGCCACAGGACTCGCTCTTCAAGGCCCAGGATGGTGTTCCGGGCGGTGGCGTGGGACACTGGATAAGTTTCGAGCCATCCAGTGGTTGCTTCCACCATTGTGAGCACGTGGCGCTTGCCTTGGCGGGTCTGTGGCAGTGTGATGTAGTCGATCTGCCAGGCCTCTCCATATTTATATTTCATCCATCGATCTTCATTCCGCTGGGGCTTCACCCGTTTGGCGTGTTTGATCGCAGCACACGTCTCACATCCGTGGATGATCTCCGCGATGGTGTCAATGGTGAGGTCCACCCCTCGATCTCGAGCCCACCTGTATGTCACATCTCTGCCTTGGTGGCCCGAGGTCTCATGGGCCCACCGGGCTATGAACAGTTCACCTTTACGCTGCCAGTCCAAGTCCACCTGAGCCACTTCAATCTTAGCAGCCTGGTCCGCCTGCTGGTTGTGTTGATGCTCATCAGTGGCCCGACTCTTGGGTATATGGGCGTCCACATGGCGCACCTTCACAACGAGGTTCTCCACCCGGGCTGCGATGTCCTGCCATACTTCAGCGGCCCAGATGGGTTTGCCCTTGCGTTGCCAGTTGTTCTGTTTCCATTGCTGCAACCACATCCACAGGGCACTTGCCATCACCCACGAGTCAGTGTAGATATAGACCCTTGGCCACTTTTCCCGCTCAGCAATTTCCAAAGCCAATTGGATGGCTTTCACCTCTGCGAACTGGCTCGATTCACCTTGTCCCTCAACAGCCTCAGTGGTTTCTCGTGTGGGATGCCACACCGCAGCCTTCCATCGTCGATGTTTCCCCACAATGCGGCAAGACCCATCAGTGAACAGGGCATATCGTTTCTCTTCCTCTGGCAGCTCGTTATATGGTGGGGCCTCCTCAGCACGTTTCACCTCTTGTTCTGGTGACATCCCAGCATCTTTGCTCTCTGGCCAGTTCATGATCATTTCCACTAATCCTGGGGGGTCGAGGTTCCCTATTCGAGCCCGTTGTGTTATCAACGCAACCCATTTACTCCACGTGGCATCTGTTGCATGATGTGTGGAGGGAGCCTTTCCTTTGAACATCCATCCCAACACCGGCAGTCGGGGTGCCAGCAGGAGCTGTGTCTCAGTGCCGACCACTTCTGAGGCAGCTCGAATTCCTTCATATGCTGCCAGTATCTCCTTCTCAGTCAGGGTATAGTTAGCTTCAGAGCCTTTATATCCCCGGCTCCAAAAGCCTAGAGGTCGGCCTCGGGATTCCCCATGTGCTCTCTGCCAAAGGCTCCAGGAAGGGCCATTCTCCCCGGCTGCGGTGTAGAGCACGTTCTTAATCTCCTGCCCTGTCCGGACTGGCCCGAGGGCCACTGCCTGGGTAATCTCCTGCTTAATTTGTTCAAAGGCTTGTTGTTGCTCTGGGCCCCATTTAAAATCGTTCTTCTTGCGGGTTACGTGGTAGAGAGGGCTCACAATCAGGCTGTAGTTTGGGATGTGCATCCTCCAGAACCCCGCAGCGCCCAGGAAAGACTGAGTCTCCTTTTTAGTGGTTGGTGGGGCCATAGCTGTTATCTTGTTTATCACCTCCATTGGGATGTGGCGACGCCCATCTTGCCATTTTATTCCTAGGAACTGAATCTCCCTTCCAGGCCCCTTAACTTTCTGTCGCTTGATGGCAAAACCAGCCTTCAGGAGGATTTCAATTATCTTCTCTCCTTTCTCAAAGACTTCCTCAGCTGTGTCCCCCCATACAATGATATCATCAATGAACTGCAGGTGTTCCGGAGCCCCACCTTTCTCCAGTGCAGTATGGACCAGTCTATGGCAAATGGTGGAGCTGTGTTTCCACCCCTGGGGCAATCGATTCCAGGTGTACTGGATACCCCTCCAAGTGAATGCAAACTGTGGCCTGCACTCTGGTGCTATTGGAATGGAGAAGAACGCGTTAGCGATGTCAATCGTGGCGTACCACTTGGCCGCCTTCGACTCCAGCTCATACTGGAGCTCTAGCATGTCTGGCACTGCAGCACTCATCGCTGGCGTAACTTCATTCAGGCCACGGTAGTCCACGGTCAGTCTCCATTCGCCATTAGGTTTTCTCACTGGCCATATAGGGCTGTTGAAAGGTGAGTGAGTCTTGCTGATCACCTTCTGGCTTTCTAGTCGACGGATCAGCTGATGGATGGGGACCAGGGAATCTCGGTTGGTACGGTACTGCCGCCGGTGCACCGTCTTGGTGGCAATTGGCACTCGCTGCTCTTCAACCTTAAGCGACCCCACCACCGAGGGATCCTCTGAGAGGCCGGGTAAGGTGGACAATTGCTCAACCTCCTCCAGGGCAGCTATACCAAAGGCCCACCGGTACCCTTTTGGGTCTTTAAAGTACCCTCTCCTGAGGTAGTCTATACCTAGGATGCACGGGGCATCTGGGCCAGTCACAATGGGGTGCTTATGCCAGTCTTTCCCAGTTAAGCTTATTTCAGCCTCTAATAGGGTCAGCTGTTGGGACCCCCCTGTCACTCCAGAGATGCAGATGGATTCGACCCCACTGTGACTTGATGGCATCAGTGTGCTCTGTGCGCCAGTGTCTACCAAGGCCTTATATTCTTGTGGGTCTGATGTGCCAGGCCATCGGATCCACACCTTCCAGTAAATCCGATTATCCCTCTCCTCCACCTGGCTGGAGGCAGGGCCCCTCTAATCCTGCTCACCATCACTCACTTGATCTAAGAGTGACTCCTGCAAGAATGACTTCCTGGTCCCCTCAAGAGGGTCCAGCATAGTGTTGGCCATTCTGTTCTGTCTGGGGGATTTCCGACTAGACACTGGAGCTGCATCTCTCTTGGAAGACTCCCCTTTCACGGTGGTCTTCCCTTTCAGTTGCTGTACTCGTGCAGCTAGGGCGGAAGTGGGCTGTCCATGCCACCTTCTCATGTTTTCCCCATGGTCGCGGAGGAAGAACCACAGGGTGCCCCGTGGTGTGTGTCTTCCACTACCCTTCTCTTGGGTGGGGAAGCGCCTGCTTCTAATAGCTGAGACATCGGCCCGTGCAGGTGGAACATAGGACATGTCCTCTTCCACTTTCTGGAGCCTCTGAGACAGTTCCTCTACGGCTGAAACCAAAGCATGTTGGGCGGAAGGGAGACTTCCCTCATATTGGTTAATCACTTCGTCCACTGTCTGGGTGTCTCGCCACCAGGACGCTACTGCTAATGCTTTGGAATGTCCCTCTGGTCCACTTTGCAGGAACTTCCGCCACATCAGCTGTGTGCAAGGGGCCTGATCTGGATCTATTGGTGACTGCTCATCATTCAGATCACCATAGATAATGTCAAACACAGCCATTTCCCTGAGGTTTTGAATGCCTCTCTCCATGTCAGTCCACTTGCCTAACCGACATAGAGCATCGTCCTTGTAGGGGTACCTCTCCCTCACACCGAGCAGGAGTCGCCTCCAAAGGCTGAGGGTTTGAGCCTGTTTCCCTATTGCTTTGTCAATACCAGCCTGCTTGGCTAAAGGTCCCATCTGCTTGGCCTCTCTCCCCTCCAATTCCAGACCAGCAGCTCCACTATCCCAGCACCGGAGCAGCCAGGTGCAAATTTGCTCACCTGCAATGCGGCTGAAATCCTTCCGCATATCTCGCAACTCACTGAGGGATAGAGATCGGATGGTTACCTCCGGCTCTCCCTCCTGCTCTCGTGATGGGCCTGGTTCATTATCACCCTGTGCACTGCGAGGGGACTTTTTGGTATATTTGGTTTTCCGTATCGGGGCAACTGATATTGGCACTGCCTGTCCCCCTGGCCCAGCTGCTGTGCTGGTGGAGGCGACCGGTACTGGCGCTGCCTGTGCCCCTGGCCCAGCTGCTGTACCAGCAGGTTCACTTTCAGTTTCTGCAGCCCCTTCTCCCCCTTTAGGGCAGTGAACAGCGTTGAAGATGACACGGTAAGCATGGGCAAGCCCCCAGCACATCGCAAGGATTTGTGTCTCCCGGGGTTTGTCAGATTGGCAGCACACCTTTTCCAAATGCTCCACCAGTTTATCAGGACTCTCCATTTGTTCGGGAGTGAAATCCCAAAGCATTGGGGGTGACCACTGACTCAGGCACTTGCCCATCTTTTCCCACACACCTTGCCATTTATAACTATCTGCCCTCAGGGCAGGTTTCCGGGTGGTGCTATTGTTGGAGAAGTACCGCATGGCCCAAAACAAGATCTGGCAGGCATTTAGAAAGCATTGTGCCGCAAACACAGTAGCCTGGATGCTCCAGGGATAGCTGAAACTCTCAAAAACCGAGAGAATTTCCTCCCCTGGCCCACCCATAGAGGGGGTGAGACCCCAAACAAAAGACCAGGCAGCAAACAGGTAGCGGTTCACCCCCACAAGCAGCGAAACGAGCCCATTGTAAGCAGACAGTAACCAGTAGAGCAAAATAAAACCCTTGACACATTTTCCACCGACAATAAATGCCAGTACTAGGAGCACAGAGTGGATATGAGGATTAATCCAGCCCCACCACGCAAGCAAATTGCCCAGCATTGCAAACATTTCTTATCAAACAATACAAATAAAACCAGAAAAAATTACACCTAACAGATTGCTCCAACACACCTTCTCCTTTTGTCCTTATCTCAGTTTTCTTCAGCCTCACGTTGGAGCGCCAAAGTTGTGATGGTTTAGCCCCTGCCGGGGTCTGAGACCGCGCGGCCGCTGCCCCTCCCCCACAAAGGGAGTGAAATATAAAGCCCCAAAACTGAGATAAGGAAAGGTTTAATACAGCAGTGCAACAGCAACACAACAAACAACAACAATAACAATAATAGTGATAGCAATGAACAGAGCAAAATCTCTACCAATACAGCAGTGAGAGGACCAGATGTACAAAGCCATGTGCCCCGCGCTCCCACGCCAGGATGTGAGGTCCGCACGGGATCTGAATAACCCGGCTAGAGCTCCCCCCCACTGCTGGGGAAACTTAACCCTATCCTGGCTAAACCAGGACACTTTCTTAAGAGCATGTGTCCATATATGATTGGTTTCATTTGAGACTAACAGTTCACGATTGGATGACCTTTTTTCTGTTGTAACCTCGATAAGCTTCCTCTACTTGCGGTCTGGCAGTTCCGGTCTGGCAGTTCCTTAATCTTGTTTACACAGCTCTTCTTGGGACTTTCCAGCCTCTTAAGGGTACACGGTTATCTGCTCAAGGTCAATATCAAACTTGCATTCTGATCCCTCGGACCAGCCGAGGTCTCCCATAGGTATCCACCGATACCAATAGATATCGATATTGGTTACACCTTGGCAATTCTGAAAAATCTATCTGCCAATACTCACCAGGAGTTATACCTTTTCTTACCTCTCCCAGAGGGGATTGGGCTTGTATCTTTAGATTGTTCCCAAGACAAATTTCACATTGGTTACTCACACTTTTAACAATAGCAACATTTTGACCCCTATTGCATAATGTCTTACTGATTCAACCATTGCTTCTGCTCCCATATGGGTTTCTTCATGGATTTTAGTCATTAACTTTTTCATGGTTTCAGGAGTCACTACACGTTGTCCATGTGGGGTAATCCACCACCCTTCATTGTCCTTTTTACATTTTAGTAATTCAGCCAATCTATCTTCTTGTTCTTTATACTTTGGGGGTTCTATTTGTATTTCCCTTAATGGAATTAGAATGCAAATAGCACTGAGTGCCACTCGTTTTGCAGCTTCATCCGCCCTCCGATTTCCTCAGATCACACCTGAGTTTCCTTTCTGATGTGCTTTACAGTGTATCACAGCAACTTCCTTCGGCTTCTGTACTGCTTCCAGCAAGTTTAAAATCTCTGCTCCATACTTTATTGGTGAGCCACTAGCTGATAAAAGTCCTTGTTCTTTCCAAATAGTGCCATGGGCATGAACAACTCCAAAAGCATATTTGGAGTCTGTATAAATATTGACTCTTTCCTTTGGCTAATTCCAAGGCCCTGGTTAAGGCAATTGTTTCAGCCTTTTGTGCAGACGTATTTGGAGGCAGTGCTTTAACTTCTCAATCTTCAGTTAGTGTCACCACAGCATAGCCAGCATTTCTTACCCCCTTCATGACAAAACTGCTCCCGTCTGTGTATAGTTCTTCAGAGCTTGGAGGGGAGCATCTTTCAGGTCTGGTCTGCCGGCCTACACCTGTTCAATGACTTGTAAACAATCATGGTTAGAGTCACTTTTCTCCTCTGTTGGCATCAAAGATGCAGGATTTAGTATTGTACTCACTTTTAAGGTGATGTTTCTTGCTCCAATAACAGGGCTTGATATTGTAACAAGCGACTCGGTGCTAGCCAGTGATGTCCTTTTTGTTCCAATGCAGTAAGTACAGCATGAGGGACATGGACTGTTACTTTTTGCCCCATAGTCAATTTTATGGCTTCTTGGATAATGAGAATGGTAGCCACGACTGCCCGCAGACAGCCAGGCCACCCTGAAATCACTTTATCCAATTGTTTGGAGAAATAAGCCATGGGTCTTCACCAGTCTCCTAAAAGCTGAGTTAGAACTCCCAACGCTACGTGTCCCTTTTCATGAACAAACAACTCAAAGGGTTTAGTCAAATTGGGTAGTCCTAAAGTTGGGGCTGTCCGTTTAATGTCATCAAAACTTTTCCTGCATTCCAGAGTCCATTCTAGCAGCTCCTCAGGACACTTAGTTGCCTCATACAAGGGCTTCGCCAACAAGCTGAAATTCAGAATCCACAGGCGACACCATCCAGCCATTCCTAGAAATCCTCTCAGGTTATTTTTAGATTGGGGGGGCCATTCTACAAATGGCTTCTTTTCTGTCATTTCCCAGTCTTCGCTGTTCCTGGGAAATCTCAAATCCAAGATAGGTTACAGTCTGCCTTGCAACCTGTACTTTCCCTTCTGATACTCGGTGCCCAGCCATTCCCAAAAAATTCAGGAGGCTGACAGTCTTTTCTTTACAAGTCTCAATAGTAACTGCCCCTAACAAGATATCATCAACATACTGAAGAAGGGTTACTTGATTCTCCTTACCCGGCCACTGCTCCAGCTCCTTAGCCAGGACTGTTCCGAAAATGGTCGGACTATTTTTAAATCCTTGGGGTAGCACAGTCCAGCAAAGTTGAGTTCTTTTCCCAGTCGACAGATCTTCCCATTCAAAGGCAAAAATCTTATGGCTGTTTTCTTCCAAAGGTATATAAAAGAAAGCATCTTTCAAATCTAAAACAGAGAAGTATACATTTGATTCCTTTATCATTGTTAACAATGTATATGGATTAGGAACCACCATGTGGATGTCCACCACCAGTTGATTTATCGCTCTTAAATCTTGAACCAGTCTGTATCCTTTATTATGCAATTTTTTCACTGGAAGGATAGGAGTATTATATTCAGACTGACATTCTAGTAAAAGTCCATATTTAAGAAAATTATTCACTATTGGCTCCAAACCTTTCCTGGCTTCCATACTAATAGGATATTGTTTTTTTCTTACTGGCTGTAAGGAACTGAAGGAATTAATGCCTCAAACATTCATAGACACAGAAAACCTCAAGGACAAATTGTGGCCTTTGTGGTTAGTCTAAGGAATGAATTATCTGCCTAGGGAAGCACAGGGTGTATCAAAGGGTGAATGGCTCCGTTCCCTTGCAGTCGTATAGCCAAATTCCTTAGATAAGCCTTGAAGGGAGGACGTAGACTGAGTAAAACCATATGTTCGGGTTAAGGCCTGAACTTTAATTTACGACTATAGCCTTGAAGAAGAGCTAAAAGAGTGATAAGAAAGATAAACAACCAACACCAGATGGAGCTAATGACTGGATAATTGCCCAAGAAACAAAAACTGAGGAAAAGGTAAAGGTGGTAGGGGGAGATCACGGCCACTGACTCAACTGGACAAATGGGTTAATGTACCCCATTCCCCCCCAGCGCATGCACAGAACCCCTGCTCCACCTTTTGCCCATCTCTCATGGAAATGAGTTCGTGGAATACCTGCCTCTCTTTGTCTAGTATGCTAATCAGCTGATAAGATGAACTTAAAAGGCGACAGAAAACTTTGCTGTGGGTGCACCCAAGATTACTGGACCTGAGACAATGCTGGGTCTTTGGGTGGTGATGCAGATTTCTTTGACTCTCTCCCTTTCCTTTCCTTTCCTTTCCTTTCCTTTCCTTTCCTTTCCTTTCC
>JADKXW010013914.1:0-14799 GCA_017315185.1 Bubo scandiacus
TTTGGAGCATGAAAGTGAGCGTTTGGACTCGAAAAATGAGTGTGTGGGGCATGAAAAGGAAGCTTTCAACCCAAGAATCAAAGCTTTGGATGCTTAAAAAGAGGGTATGGAGACTCACAATGAGGGTTTGTTTCCTAAAACTGCAAGTCTGTAACCTACATGTGAGGTTTTGAACCCTAAAAATGAGTCTTTGGGTGCTCTCAATTAGGCTTTAGGCGTTCAAAATCAGACTCTGGGAGTTCAAGATGCTGCCCTGTGCCTTTCCGATGAGTCTTTGTTCCTTTGAATCGATGCTTAGAATTTACAAATGCGCATTTGTACCCTAAAACTGAGGCTTTGGCCCCAAGCAAGGAGGCATCCAACCCTAGGATGAAAGCTTTGGGCTGTAGAAATGAAGCTTTGGGCCCTGGAAATGACGGTTTGCGCCCTACAACTGTGGCCTTGGAGCACAAAAAGGAGGCTTTCCACCCTAGAATCAAAGCTTTGGACTCTAAAAATGAAGATTTGGGCCTCAAATGAGGAGATGTACGCCAACAATGAGCTTCGGAGCATGAAAGTGAGCGTTTGGACTCGAAAAATGAGTGTGTGGGGCATGAAAAGCAAGCTTTCAACGCAAGAATCAAAGCTTTGCATGCTTAAAAAGAGGGTATGGAGACTCTCAATGAGGGTTTGTTTCCTAAAACTGCAAGTCTGTAAACTACATGTGAGGTTTTGTACCGGGTCTGGCTGAACCAGAATTGGTTTTCCCCTGTAGCAGCCCTCATAGTGCTGTGGTTTATGTTGGGAGCTGGCAGGGTGTTGATAGCACACTGATGTTGTGGCTACTGCTGAGTAGTGCTTGCACAGTACCAAGGCTCTTTCCGACATTTTCCCCCCCCACAGTGGGATGGGGTGGGCAAGATCTTGGGAGGGGACACAGCCAGGACAGCTGACCCCAACTGACCAAAGGGATATTCCAGACCATATGACGTCTGCTCAGTATAAAGCTGGGGGAAAGGAGGAAGGGGGTGGGGTCACCCTTGGTCCTCCGAGGCAACCACTACGCGTATTGGAGCCCTGCTTCCTGAGAAGGCCCGACATCGCCTCTTCATGGGAAGTAGAGAATAATTCTGGTTTCTTTTTTTTTCTTCCGCACGCGGACCTTTGCTTTGCTTTGCTTATATTAAAACTGCTTTTGTTTTACCCACAAGGGTTGGTTATTTTCTTTCCCCTCTTTGCCCTGTTGAGAACAAAAGGGGAAGGGGGGGGAAGTGATAGAGCGACTTGGTGGGTACCTGGCATTTAGCCAAGGTCAAACCACCACAGTCTTTTTTGGCGCCCAACGTGGGGCTGTGACAACAGCAGTTTTATATTAATTGTGCTATAGCAGTTATTAAGCGACAAACTCTTGTGCTGGTCACAGGTTTGTTTATTGCTCTGCTTATCTTTATTTTGCTAAGCTCAGGAACATGTTGGAAGAAATTGGGAACATCATGAGTAGCTTTATTCTGCAGGCTCCCAAAGTGCTTATTAATCCTTATGTTAGCTCTTTGATACTGTTCATTAATGCTGTTCGCCTATTGTGGGCTTTGTGGAGCTCGTTAGGTTTTTGGTGTAAGAGAAGGCAAATTTTGGGTGAGAGAATACCAAAATGTGCCCTGAGGCAGCCTGTCCCTGGGTGGCAGGGGGAGTGGAAGGATTTGGGCAGATTCCTAGGACGGTTATCACCTCCTGTAGCCTGGGATCTTACCCCTGAACAGGCAAGCAACCCCACAAAATTGACACAACACCTGAGAGAAGGGTGCCTTGTCTATCCCGATGAAAATCAGCAACTCCTAGCGCTGTACTGGGGCCTGGCCTATGCTTATCGAGCTGCAGTTCAGTGCTCTCAAAGGACTGTGGTGGAGATGGGGACTCAAACAACAACAACAACAGCAGAGATTGCCCCAGCAGTAAAAAAGAAACAGTGGACAAGGAGAACAACAGGTCCATACCCTCGATTAATAAGGGATGAGAAAGAAGAGGAAGAAGTGGGTCCTTCAGCAAAGGGGTCAGAAGAGGGAATAACAGAACTCAAACAGGAGGCAGAAACCACCCGGTCCCTGACATCATCAGAACTGCGAGATCTGCGGAAAGACTATCGCCGCCAGCCGGGTGAGCGGATTGCTGCCTGGCTGCTTCGATGCTGGGATAATGGGGCTGATGCTCAGCAGCTGGAAGGTAAGGAAGCCCAACAGCTGGGTTCCCTTGCTAGAGATCGAGGAATTGAAAGGGGAATTGGAAAAGAAACAGGAATTTGCAGTCTGTGGAGACGGCTCCTTTCCAGTGTTAAAGCAAGATATCCTTTCAAGGAAGATCTTACGGACAACTCCCCAGGGAAGTGGAGTACTGCAGATGAAGGTGTCCAGTACCTGAGAGAATTAGCTGTGCTGCAAGTCATCTATGGTGATCCAGATAATGATGAAGCCCCTAAAAATCCAGAGGATGTCCTGTGCACACAGGCCATGTGGAGGAAGGTGATTAAAGGTGCGCCATCCTCATATTCTGCCGGCTTGGCTGCGATGTACTACCCAGAAATGGATGTGGGAGAAGGACTAAGATGTACACCAACTGTGGAGGCAGTCTCTTCCTGGCTTCAGAACTTTGAAGAGAGTCTTGGTACCTCCTCATCTCTACGGGCGAGTGCCTTAGATGTCAGGAGCACCCCAAGAAATCAGTTCTCTTCCACCCCAGTCAGAGGGAAAGGGAAACCCAGGCACATGACACGTGGCGAACTTTGGTTCTTCCTGCGTGACCAGGGGGAGGACATGAGGAAGTGGGATGGTCAACCCACCTTCAAGTTGGAAACTCGTGTACATGAATTGCGAGGAAAGACCCCTGCCAAGAAGAAGACATCCAAGAAGGTTGTTAATGTAGCTGGTGTGAAACCGCAAGAAAGTAGTCAGCGATCTCCCAGATACAGGAAGACTGAGATCACCTCCCTTGACCCTGATGAAGGAATCTCCGGCCTGGCACGGCAAGGGTCAGACAGTGAATACTCTGACCAAGAACAGGAATAGAGGGCCCCTGCCTCCAGCCAGGAGGAGGAAAGGGATGATCGGGTGTATTGGACAGTGTGGATTCGATGGCCTGGCACATCAAATCCACAGAAGTACCAGGCTTTAATCGACACCGGGGCACAGTGTACATTAATGCCATCAAGATATAGAGGGGCAGAACCTATCTGGATCTCAGGAGTGACAGGGGGATGTCAAGAACTGTCAGTACTGGAGGCTGATGTTAGCTTGACCGGGGACAAGTGGGAAAAACATCCCATTGTAACTGGCCCAGAAGCCCCTTGTATCTTGGGCATTGACTACCTCAAGAGGGGGTATTTCAAAGACCCAAAAGGATACCGATGGGCTTTTGGTGTGGCCAGTGTGAACACAGAGAAGGTCAAACAGTTGTCTAATCTGCCTGGCCTCTCGGAAGATCCTTTTGTTGTAGGACTGTTGCGAGTTGAAGAACAACAGGTGCCAATTGCTACGAGGACCGTGCACCGACGGCAGTATCGCACAAACCGAGACTCTCTGGCTCCCATCCAAGAACTGATCCATCAACTGGAGACCCAAGGTGTCATCAGTAAGACACATTCGCCTTTTAATAGCCCAATATGGCCAGTGCGAAAGTCTGACGGAGGGTGGAGGTTGACAGTAGACTATCGTGGCCTGAACGAAGTGACGCCACCACTGAGTGCTGCTGTACCAGATATGTTAGAGCTCCAATATGAACTGGAGTCAAAGGCAGCCAAGTGGTACGCCACAATTGACATTGCCAATGCATTCTTTTCAATTCCTTTGGCAGAAGAGTGCAGGCCACAGTTTGCTTTCACGTGGAGGGGTGTCCAATATACCTGGAATCGACTGCCCCAGGGGTGGAAGCACAGCCCCGCTATTTGTCATGGACTAATTCAAACTGCACTGGAAAAGGGTGATGCCCCTGAACATCTACAGTACATCGATGACATCATTGTGTGGGGCAACAAGGCAGAAGAAGTGTTCAAGAAAGGACAAAAAGTAATTGAGATTCTTCTGAGAGCTGGGTTTGCCATAAAGAAAAGCAAGGTCAAGGGACCAGCACAGGAGATTCAGTTCTTGGGAATAAAATGGCAAGATGGTCGCCGTCATGTGCCTATGGATGTTGTCAACAAGATAGCAGCTATGTCTCCACCGACCAACAAGAAGGAAACACAAGCTTTCTTAGGACTTGTGGGATTTTGGAGGATGCATATTCCAGGTTACAGTCAGCTGGTGAGCCCTCTCTATCAAGTAACCCGAAAGAAGAACAATTTTGAGTGGGGTCTTGAGCAACAACAAGCCTTTGAGCACATCAAACAGGAGATAGCTCGGGCGGTAGCTCTTGGGCCTGTTCGGACAGGACCAGATGTGCAAAATGTACTTTACACATCAACTGGGGAGCATGGCCTCACATGGAGCCTCTGGCAGAAGATACCAGGTGAAACTCGGGGTCGACCATTAGGATTTTGGAGCCGGGGATATCGAGGATCAGAAGCCCACTACACTCCAACTGAAAAGGAGATACTGGCAGCATATGAGGGGATTCAAGCCGCTTCAGAAGTTGTTGGTACAGAAGCACAGCTCCTCTTGGCACCGCGAGTGCCTGTATTACATTGGATGTTCAAAGGAAACATCCCTTCTACGCACCATGCAACCAGTGCTACCTGGAGTAAATGGGTAGCGTTAATCACGCAACGAGCTCGACTGGGAAAACCCAACCGTCCAGGGATCCTGGAAGAGATCATGGACTGGCCAGAAGGTAGAGATTTTGGAGCACTGCCTGAGGAGGTGGCTCGTGCCCAAGAGGCACCGCCATATAACGAATTACCAGAAGATGAAAGGCGGTATGCTCTGTTTACTGATGGATCCTGTCGTGTGGTAGGAAACCATCGAAAGTGGAAAGCTGCTGTGTGGAGTCCCACAAGACAAGTCATTGAGGCCACTGAAGGAGAGGGCGAGTCAAGTCAGTTTGCAGAAGTAAAAGCGATCCAACTAGCCCTAAAGATTGCTGAACGAGAAAAGTGGCCAGTACTGTATCTCTACACTGACTCCTGGATGGTGGCTAACGCCCTGTGGGGGTGGCTACAGGAGTGGAAGAAGACCAATTGGCAGCGCAGAGGTAAACCCATCTGGGCTGCTGCACTGTGGCAGGACATCGCTGCCCGAGTGGAAAACGTGACTCTAAAGGTACGTCATGTAGATGCCCACGTGCCCAAAAGCCGTGCCACCGAAGAACATCAAAACAATGAGCAAGCAGACAAGGCTGCTAAAATTGAAGTAGCTCGGCTGGACCTGGACTGGGAGCGCAAGGGTGAGCTATTTGTAGCTCGATGGGCCCATGAAACATCCGGGCATCTCGGGAGAGATGCAACGTACAGATGGGCTTGTGATCGAGGGGTGGACCTGACCATGGAGGCCATCTCACAGGTCACTCATGAATGTGAAACATGTGCTGCAATCAAGTGAGCCACATGAGTAAAGTCTCCCTGGAACAGAGGGCGATGGCGGAGTTTTCGATATGGTGAGGCCTGGCAAATTGACTATATTGGACCATTGCCACGAACATGCCAAGGCAAGCGCTACATACTCACCATGGTGGAAGCAACTACTGGTTGGCTTGAAACGTGCCCTGTAAATCATGCCACTGCCCGAAATACCATCTTAGGTCTTGAAAGGCAAATTTTATGGTGACATGGTACTCCTGAAAGAATCGAATCAGACAATGGGACCCATTTTCAAAATAATCTTATAAACTCCTGGGCAAAGAAACACGGCATTGAGTGGGTGTATCACATCCCTTATTACCCACAAGCATCTGGAAAGATTGAAAGATACAATGGACTGTTGAAGACTATGTTGAGAGCATTGGCCAATGGGGGATGGAAGCACTGGGATACAAATTTAGCAGAAGCCACTTGGCTAATTAACACCAGAGGATCTGTTAACCGTCCTGGTCCTGCCCAAACCAAACCCCTTCATACTGTGGGAGGAGATAAGGTCCCTGTAGTACACACAGGGCAATGGCTGGGGAAGGCAGTGTGGATTGCTCCTCCCTTGGGAAAAGGCAAGCCCACTCGTGGGAGTGTTTTTGCTCAGGGACCTGGATGTACTTGGTGGGTAATGCGGGAGGATGGGGCTACTCAGTGTGTGCCTCAAGGAGATTTAACCTTGGGGGGAAATAATCTGTGGGCCGAGTTGTATGTTGCAGGAAGTGATGGAGGAAGTAGGAACGACGAAGAGTGAACCAGATACGTGCGATGATGACCCAAACCTAGCCGGTGCTGGAGTGCAACAGTCAAACATACTGCTCCTGTCCTGAACATCCATCTTGACAGATGGGAGCCAAGTCACTGAACATCTGGAGGAGTGAAGAAAGCTTATGGAATGAATAAATGTGTTATGTGGGACCTGGGCATGACATAAATGGTATGGAATAAGGGGTGGAGACTGTACCGGGTCTGGCTGAGCCAGAATTGGTTTTCCCCTGTAGCAGCCCTCATGGTGCTGTGGTTTATGTCGGGAGCTGGCAGGGTGTTGATAGCACCCTGGTGGTGTGGCTACTGCTGAGTAGTGCTTACACAGCACCAAGGCTCTTTCCGACATTTTCCCCTCCCCACAGTGGGATGGGGTGGGCAAGATCTTGGGAGGGGACACAACCAGGACAGCTGACCCCAACTGACCAAAGGGATATTCCAGACCATCTGACATCTGCTCAGTATAAAGCTGGGGGAAAGGAGGAAGGGGGTGGGGTCACCCTTGGTCCTCCGAGGCAACCACTACGCGTATTGGAGCCCTGCTTCCTGAGAAGGCCCGACATCGCCTCTTCATGGGAAGTAGAGAATAAACCTGTTTTCTTTTTTTTGCTTCCACGCACGGACCTTTGCTTTGCTTTGCTTATATTAAAACTGCTTTTGTTTTACCCACAAGGGTTGGTTATTTTCTTTCCCCTCTTTGCCCTGTTGAGAACAAGAGGGGAAGGCGGGGGAAGTGATAGAGCGACTTGGTGGGTACCTGGCATTTAGCCAAGGTCAAACCACCACAGGTTTTGAACCTTAAAAATGAGGCTTTGGGTCCTCTCAATAAATATTTAGACGTTGAAATTCAGACTCTGGGCGTTCAAGATGCTGCCCTGTGCCTTTCTGATGAGTCTTTGGACCTTTGAAGCAAGGCTTGGAATTTACAAATGCGCATTTGTACCCTAAAACTGGGGCTTTGGCCCCAAACAAGGAGGCATCCAACCCTAGGATGAAAGCTTTGGACTGTAGAAATTAAACTCTGTGCCCTGGAAATGACAGTTTGTGCCCTACAACTGTGGCCTTGGAGCACAAAAAGGAGGCTTTCCACCCTAGAATCAAAGCTTTGGACTCTAAAAATGAAGATTTGGGCCTCAAATGAGGATATGTACGCCAAGAATGAGCTTTGGAGCATGAAAGTGAGCGTTTGGACTCGAAAAATGAGTGTGTGGGGCATGAAAAGGAAGCTTTCAACCCAAGAATCAAAGCTTTGCATGCTTAAAAAGAGGGTATGGAGACTCACAATGAGGGTTTGTTTCCTAAAACTGCAAGTCTGTAACCTACATGTGAGGTTTTGAACCCTAAAAATGAGCCTTTGGGTGCCGACGCGAAAGTTCCGGACACTACTTAGACGGCAAATTTGATCGAGTTAATGCCACTTTATTAAAGGTTACACAGCAATTTATACTCTATCACAAGCTTCACGCGCCGCTACCTTATTGCTAATAGGCTAAAGCTTCTTGTTTACGCGCCCTTTTGCCCCCTATGATTGGTCCCAGTGTGGTGTCCACGTGCTGCTCTCCCCCCAGGTAGGCCCCCTGTTTTCGACATTCCAACATGTTTATCTGTTGGGCAGGAATGTAGTTTCTCAGGCCGTCTCGGCCTTGCTTATGTCCTTGAACACAGCTGCAGCTTGTTGTTACAGTGAGGCCCCTCGGTCTGGATCGCTCATGATATGTCCGTTATTTTCCAGCCATTCCATAAATCCCCCTTTTGTTTTTGAGCGATCCAGACCTCTCCTTTCTTAAACATTTGTTCAATCAGACTATTCAACATCAATCGCAAACACTGAAACAGACAGGGAAGAAGCAACATCAAAATTAATAAAACTATTAGCACTATCAGTACTCCTTTGACCAAGGTCTACAACCAGCCCCCCATCTCGAGTCTAGTGAGCCAGTCAGAAAAGGGGTCATGTCCTTCAGTAATATGCTTCATATTCTCACGCAGTTTTGCTAATTGCTGGTGTATGCTCTGCGAATGGTCAGACAAATTAAAGCAACACATCCCTTCGAAGTCTTTACATCTGTGTCCATGTGCTAATAATAAAAAAATCTATAGCAGCTTGATTTTGTAAGGTAGCATGGCTAACACTATCAACATCAGTGAGTAACGCGCTTATCATTTGCAAAGTCAAATTAGATTGTTTCTCACCCCAACAAGCCAATCACTGTATATTTTTTGCGTTTATGGCAGCCATTCCTCCTGGGAGGAAAAAGGATGTGAGTATAATTGTGGCTAACGATGGCAGCTGTACTTCATCGTTGCATGTTTCATCAAAGTTTCGAATAGATCTGCGTGAGCTCCGCCCCTGACTCTGACTGGGATTTAGCAATTCTTTCCTGTGGGGAGCAAACAACGTTAGTCGTCCAAGATAGCAAGGACCACCGATAGGTCGTATAGGAATACCAGGCCATGTTCTATCCCCACAAATCAGAAACACTCCGGGTGGAAGTTTAAAGCCCCCTGTGGTTTCTACGGAGAATCCTCCTGTTCTCAAATTATTCCAAGAAGAATGCCCTGTTACATTTTGATAACCTACAAACAAATCTTGGCGTCCATTCTGCGCCAACCAAATATGCCATGGGTCTCCGAACCAAACCACTCCTGTGCCATTCACTGGCTGCAGCTGAGGAACCACATTATGGCAGTTCGGCATCCCGGTAACATCAACGTACTCAACAGGTGTAACACTGGCCAACAAATCCAATTCTTGCAAGGGTAAAGAAGGTAACTGATTTAGATTCTCAATGACTGTCTTTTGCCAAGCTGCGTTACGCGTGGAAGGCCAATTTGAAATGAAATAACTATCATCATCTTGTCTGCCAATAAGGTTCACTCTCTGTTGTTTCCAATATCCTTCAAAATCAGTTTCATTTTCCCGCAACGGAATGCCAATTAAACAGGTTCTAAAAGGATCATCTGCTTGTTGCAGACTCAAACAGAAATCCTTCATCCCAGATGTGTTTGCCCAGGTTACCCAAATGTTTGCTCTGGGTTCGATGTCAAAAATCCCTTCATTGCCTAATATGAGCCAAGTCAAGACAAATGTGATCCACGTTTGACGTGTAGCCATCATTTCACCTCCCTTTCTCAGGTGTCCTGGTACACCTGCCAGCTTCGAGAACAGTTCTTTCCCAACACCACAACTCTTATCTACTATCTTATTGTTCTAATTAACACACTGCAAAGCCAAGCGTCTACAAAGCTTCAAAACCAATTTCCGCTAAAACCCTTTATCCAAGGTTTTCAATTAAGCCTATAACTTTAACAAACTACTGCTGCTTTCTAAAAACTAAGCCTGCCTTTCTGTATTAAAAGCAGATTGCTGATATGTTGGCTTGTTTGCAAAGTCAGACAACCAACTTGCTTCAGTATAAACTTAATCAAACCAAACCCTCTAAAAGCTATGTCGTGTCCCTCTGTTCGATCTGTGATAAGCGGTTGTATTCGAACAGCCGTGCAAAACGACTGCAAGCCCGGTAAAAGACAAAAGGCTTCTCTGTTTGCTGGATGTAGTGCTGTTAGCAGCGAGGTTAGAACCAGGTTCAGTCGATGTTGGCGTCTCTTAAGTGCCTCAAAACACAGGGTGCTTCATCCAGTTCGCAGGGGCCTACGTAGATGACTTGTTACCTGTAAAGACACACGCATAAACCCCTGCCTAGGACCTGTGAGTGAGCCTAGTGCTCTGTGTCGTTTTTCCTGACTTCCCCTTTCCAGGGCCGCACCCATCGACTCAGTACCCATCTGACACTGGTGTCTGTAACAACACAAGCATATCCACGGCCGGTCATTCTTAGTTCTGCAGGTCCCTTCCATTCTCCTGTAACGACATCCCTGTATTGAACAACAACATTATTGTCACATTGGTTTATACCAGATTTCAAACCCAAACTATGTATTATTACTGGTGGTTCCTTTCTATCACCTGTGAGCCGTAAGTAATTTAACACACACACCGCTTTTGCAAGTCGCTCTGCAGCAGCCAAGACTTCTCCCCCTTTTTGTTTTTGCAAAAGCGCTTTCAAGGTTTGATGCGCTCTTCCCAAGATGACTTGTCCCGTGGGGGAATGTGGTATTCCTGTGATGTGACGTATACCCCAGAGTTGAAAAAAATGAGTAAATTTCCGAGAAGTGTAGGCCGGACCATTATCAGTTTTGATCTGTGCAGGCACACCCAGTGCCATAATTGCAGCATGCATATGTTTAATGACATGCCATGCTGTTTCTCCTGTTTGTGCTGTTGCCCAGAGTGCTAGAGAAAAGGTATCACTAGAGACATGCACATACTTAAGCCTGCCAAATTCTGGGATATGAGTCACATCCATCTGCCAAAGTTGTAGAGGTTGGAGTCCTCGGGGGTTCACTCCCAATCCGAGGCCGACTCCTACCTTCTGGCAATCGGGACAGGATTGCACAATTCCTCTAGCATCAGCCACAGGAATGTGAAATTGTCTGGCTAACATTTTTGCTGACTGGTGAAAAAATTGGTGTGACAGCCTGGCCTGTTCAAAGGTGTTAACGGCAGGGCCCGTCCAGGCTGGAGCGACAAGCTGATCGGCTCGAGCGTTTCCCAGTGCAAGGCCTCCACATTGCTGATGACTGAGAATATGCATAATGAAATATTCATTCTGACGTTGGTTCAAAAGTGTCAGCAATTGTAACAACAAAGTATGCAATACAGGATTTCGTACAGGTTTCACCATGCTGTTTTCCAGACATTGTACTGTACCTACAACATACAATGAGTCTGAGACTATATTGAGAGGTTCTTGAGACCAGCGTTGAAATGTCCAAATAACAGCTCGAAGTTCTAAAGTCTGTAAAGAGTCACCAGGCACTCCAGGGAGTATTTGATGTTCCCAGGTGTCCCCTTCCTTCCAGGTGACTGCAGCCCTTCGAGATTTTCGTCCAGCATCAGTGAAGACAGTTATCCCTTCTACTGGAACCTCTGATCGCAGGGGTAAATGTACAAACTGCTGATGGCATAATAATGACAAAAGCTTATCTGATGGGTAACTATTGGTGATAGTACCTAAGAAATCAGCAATTGCTATCTGAAAGACAGTTGAAGCAGATAATAACCAATCTAAATAGAACTGAGATACAGGTATGTAGATGACTTCTGGTTCGATGCCTGAGATGTCTAAAATTCGCTGCCTCCCTTTTATGATAAGCTGGGAAAATAATTCAGGCCGTGTAACAACTGTGTTTCTGGGCTGGAAAGGGAAAAAAATCCATTCTAAAATTCGTAAATTTGGTTTTGTTTCACTCAACTGAATAATAAGCCCTAATGGGTGTTCATGTTCACCCCCAGAGTTAACTAACATAAAGGAAAGAGCTTTATCATCCAGTCGCTTGTGAGTATAAGTTGTCATGATTTTATTGCTAATTACGTGTAAGGCTTGCTGTTGATCCTCATCCAGTTGACGGCGCTCCTGAGCTTGTACAGACGTGCCCAGGAGTGGCATCAAAGGTTTCAGATCATCGTTCGTAATTCCACAGATATTACGAACCCACTGGATATCCCCAATTAATCTCTGAACATCAGACAATGTTTCTATTTTTGTGTTAATTTTTACCTTTTGAGGACGAATCATTGCATTTGTAATAATCCAGCCCAGACACAGCCATGGTCCCTGTTTCTGAATTTTTTCTGGTGCTATCTCTAATCCCCTCTCCCTGAGACTGCATGTTAGCTGACCCAATATTGTCTCGCAGTCCAATTGTTTTCCTGCCACTAAGATATCATCCATGTAATGATAAATGAGTAAATGAGGATACTGTTTTCGGATGGGTTCCAGAGCCCACGCGACGAAAGACTGACAAATCATGGGTGAATTTTTCATCCCTTGTGGTAGCACCACCCAATGATACCTCTTTGCTGGTTCGGTCTTATTAATCGATGGCACTGTAAAGGCAAACTTTTCAGCATCCTCTGGATGTAAGGGGATTGTGAAGAAGCAGTCTTTTAAATCGATAACCACCAGATCCCAGCTTTCAGGTAACATTACCGGGGAAGGCAAGCCAGGTTGTAAGGTGCCCATGTCACACATAACATCATTAATTGCTCTTAAATCATGTAACAGACGCCATTTCCCAGATTTTTTCTGAATTGTAAAAATTGGTGTGTTCCATGGGCTAGTTGAAGGCAGGATATGTCCGGCATCTAGCTGTTCCTGTACGAAATCATTGATAATTTGCAGCCGGTCCAGTTTCAGCGGCCACTGGTCGATCCATATGGGATCATCAGTTTTCCAGGTTAATTTTAGGATTGGCTGCTTTACCGTGGCCGCGCCTAAAAAGGCAAAGTAATCAATCGAGCTCCCATCTGACTGAGCAGATCTCTCCCCACCAGTGCCACAGGTGAGTGCATCACATAGGGACGTGTGGTTACTACCTTGCCATCCGGAAACATAAATGCTATTGTATCTCTGCTGATGGATGTGACTTGAGATCCTCTAATCCCTACAACTCCTGTATTCACTGGCACTAAAGGCCACTGTCTAGGCCACAGATAAAGGGGTACGATCGTGACATCTGCTCCAGTATCAATGAGCATTCTTAATTTACTCGTCTGTCTATTAGGGTGTCTCATTTCCATCTGCTCCTCTGGCTTCTCCCGACTAATGTCCAGGGCTAACAAAACATCTGGTTGTCCAGTGGACCCAAAGCCTTTTTCACCTCTCTTCCTTTGTTCTGCATTAGGCACTTTTGATTCAAATGGAATTAGCTGAGCAATTTTCGATCCCTCCATGATAGTCAAGGGGGGAGTAAGTGTATATACCATGATTTTAATTGTTCCCTCAAAGTCAGCATCAATAAGCCCTGGGATGACAAAAATACCTTTTGTAGATGCCGAAGAACGTCCAATTAATAAGGCACTTAAACCATGTCCCAGAGGCCCCACCAGATTAGAATCAACCAGATGTATTGTAGTGTCTGTAAGTGTAATAGCTACTGCTGTTGCCAAGTCCACCCCTGCACTTCCAGAGGTGGCAGCCGAGCAGTGGTCCAAGCACCCTGGACTTGTGTCGTCGCGCGAGGGCGGGGCGCGCTCTGCCTCCCGTTTCCCCTCTTACGAGACACACGAGCATTACATTCTGATTTAAAATGACCCAGTTGCCCACAGTTAAAACACTTCTTATCTCGCTTGCCTTTGATGTGTTTGCCTCTGACAATTGGTGTCACTGCAGCTCCTACCGCAGCAGCCACAAAGGCAGCATTCTCCTGATCAAGCATTCGCTCTGCTGCCTCCAGCAGCTGACCTGCAGTAGATTGTCGTGGGAGAAGGTGTCGGGTACGACTTGAAGGACTCAGACAGAACGGCCTGTACTGCTCCGTTGTTAGAGGGGGACGTACTGGAACTTGTAGGCTACGAACCTTGGGAGGCCTGATAAAGGGAAGAGAAAAGCGCTGAGAAAAGTGCTGATATGGTGAAGAATTGCTAACCTGTGAGTCATGCTTGATAAAGGGCCGAAGACGGTGCAGACAGCTAGGAATTTAGAGGTTTTTACAGGAGCGGCTTAGCTGCTGTTAGTCCAATTGCTAAAGTTTAAGTAGCTACCAATTAGCGCGCGCTGATAAGAATTCTGAAGCATAGCAACCAATCAATTTAACACACGCATCTTCTGATTCTCTATAAAAATGAGTCTTACATGTAATAAAAGGAGAGAACTTTGCTTGCATCAAGCCTGTCTCCCGTCTCTCAATCGCGGCAAGAAGGCTTAACGCTTTCTTAGTCTTCTTGTTAGCATTATCATAAGCAAGCATATCAAGGAATTTAACTTTCATTTCATCATTTAAATCAGGATTACTGTTATTAGCGGCATGTAATCTGTCGATGAATTTTGGATAGGGCTCTGTGGGCCCCTGTCTCACTCCTGTAAATGCTGGCACCGCTTTTTCATCATGTACGGCTAAAACCGTTTTTAGGGCCAATTCTCGGGTTAACCGTAACACTTCCGGTTGAAATCCCACTTGCCAGTCGGGGCTAGCAAAAGGGCCTGCCCCCATCAGCATTTGAGCTTGCACCCCATATAGAGGGTCTCCTTGCTGACGGGGTGTGGCTGCCGCAGCCTCGCAGGCCACTTGCCAACCTTGGAGAAATTGCAATTGTTGGGAAGCTGTTAGTAAGGTTTGTATAATCATGCGCACATCATATGGAGTTAATAAATGTGCTGAATTACTGAGTTAGTATATGGTGATTTTAACCCGTATTGTGTTACGGCTAGTTTTGCCTCCTTAATCACTTTCCAATCTCAGGCTTCCCACCCATTGCCTTGTGAGGTTACTGTTACCGGAAACGTCACAGGTCCAAGTTCGTTAAACTGCCCCTCAATTATTGCATCCCGAGTAACTCCCCGCCATCGGTGTGCTGGATTACCATTACCACCCGCGCCTCCCAGTGCCCCCCCTCCCATTTGAGCCGACGATGGCCGCGGCCCGATTGCCACTGTTTCCCCCTGACC
>JADKXW010013938.1:0-20472 GCA_017315185.1 Bubo scandiacus
GGTTACCTAGGTTCCAAACGTTTCTACTAGATGATTATAACCAATCTCTTCGGCCTTGGTATGGGGCTGTATAGGGGATTTTTAAAGTAGCAGCTGGTTGCTGGTATAAACTACAACAAATAAAAATTTTTACTAAATATTTCTTATGATTCTATATTTCTGTTAAATCAAACACAATTACTTCTACTTATTGGTAAATCGATAACAAGAGTAACCACTTCCATGAATGGAGCCTAATTTTTAGACTAAGAATAGAGAACCTTTTTTAAATGTAGACATTCTACTGTTCAGAGGAACATGAAACTACAGACACTCCAGAGGAAATTCACTATAGTGTTGAATTTACAAAGAGGAAGTCTAACTAGTGCTTCTCCAAAGGTTTGGTTACCAACCTTTCTGCATAGTTGAGAGTGCAGCAGAGAGCTTGCAATCCACAGCCACCTCCTGTCCCTCACTGATTGCATGGCACAGGCAAAAGGCATTGGTGGGAGCATGGAGGTAATTCAGATCACTCTTTCCTTAGCTTTGAACAGTCGGTCAGTAATTATGAAATTGAATCACTACCATTTGCATGCAAATAAAAATATAGTAGTAGAAATTAATAACGGTAAACCATTTTGTTTAAGTTCATTCCACATCAAAGCTGAAATTCAGTTCAGCCTGCTTTGTGTATCTAGTTTCAGGGATCAATGGGAGACTGCTATTTTTGGAAACTCATGTAAATGAATAATACATTGGCTTGCCTTTTTAAAATTACTGCAAAAACACATATTAAATTGCAGTCAATGGTAATATTTTGGAATTCATCCTAGAATGGATACATGTAAAGTTGTCTAAGTGGGTAAGAGAAACCTTTCATAATCCATATTGTAGCACTACAATGTGAGCTTTTAAATTATGTAATTCCAATTACTTTACAAACTATTTGCAGCTCAGCTGTTATTTGATGAAGAAATCTTGCCCAAAACATGAACCAGCTTGTTCTGGTGGGTACACAAATGAGCAGGGAGGAGCAGCAGAGGATGTGGGGAATAAGCTGCTGAGGCATTGTGGGCTGTTGTATTGCGAAACCACAGCCCACAGGGCACAGAGTGTATATGGGTAGAGGAAGAAACAATAGTTAACTGACTGAATTGTTGTGAAAAGTGGACTATTTAGATATTACCTTATGAATTGCTTTCTTGTGTGTACCATGGAATAACCTGATAGTGAAATATTTGCTTTAAATTATATCTATTTTGATCAAGTCTTCCAGCAACATAGCATAAAACAATATGGGGTGAAAACCACTTCAGAACATACTGTAATAAGAAACGCCTAAGCCACATGTATTTACCTGAGAAACACTTTCACTTCAGAAGACTCATAAATGTCTCACTGTAACATTTCTGGGTTTTACTGAACATATGTGCAGAAAATATAATAAAAAGGTATTCTAAGTGGGTTTTTTGTGTTTAGGGAGAATGTAATAATATGTTATTTTAGGTCTCATTGTTTGAGCAGAGTGATGCCATTGTTTGTTATCTATCTATGAACTTCTCTGAAATGACTCTCTGTGAATTTAATTAACTAAGGACTGACTTTCTGCAGTTTGCTAAGAAGAAAAAAAGGACAGTATTAATTATTTGTTATATGCTATTCACCAGTTAGTTTTCTTCTGGTTTAAAATATATTCATTTTTCAGCAAGGGAGGTAGTCTGTTGACAGTTTGGTTCTGTGAAGGCCTCTTGCAACACTTGAGAAGAAATCTGTCCACTGGCATCTCTTCCTCACAATTTTTGCTACCCATCCACAGCTAGCAGCAAAACAGTCAAATGAATAAATCTGTAAAAAGCAGAGAGTGCCTGTAAACAGCTCACATATAGAACAATAAGGTCCAAATCCACCAAGGGCTATATTCAGATGGCTAAGTGGTTTGACTAACTCCATAACTGTGTGCAAGCCAGAAAGAGAAATAGATGTTACCACCAGAAAAATCAAAGTCTGATCAAACATGGTGGCTGGGAAGGAGAGAGGGGAGCTGGAAGTACTCTTTCCTAGTGGTATGACTGCCAAGGCCTGTGTGCACCCATGTTTCACTCTTACAGCTTCCCCACTCCATGCTCCTTTTGTAGGGAGTTGGCTCTGGCACAGCCCCATAGCCCCTCTGCTCTTCTGGGGTCCATGTGAGAATCACTGACCAGCAGGAGCTGGTCTGGTGTTTCTGGGTGGGAGCAGAGCCAGGTAGAGGACCCTTAGACATAATAGCCTAATGACACTCTGTCAGTACATGACCTAGCGTGCTTGAGGACATGCATGTCCTCTATCCAAATGAAAGGCTTTGCCTGACCCTCTTATCTGTTCCAAAGGGTGAATCTCATGTGGCAGGTTTCTGATAGCTCACGTTGATGATGCTCACCAGGAACAAGTCCCAAGAGGGATTGCTGCTGAGGGATGGGGTAGCTGGAGGCCTGTAACATGCTTGAGATCTGAGCTGTCAAGGACTTGAGGTAATTTACTTAATCAGAGACCTGCACCAAAATCTGCTGCAGCCAATGGAAGACTTGCATTGACTCCAGAGCTTTTTGGATCAGGCTCCAAATTATTAATTCCTCATAAACAAAGTAAAAAAAGAGATTCCAAAGAGTCGGGCCTGGAAGAATGACAGAATTTTGTCCTATAACTGTCATACTCATTATAAACTGAGTTACATGATTATATAGCCCCTAATTATCTTGTAATCTTCAGTGCTGTGTGAATATTAATATTTACATACCATCTGGACATGTAGTATGATTGCCGCGTGCTATAGTTCTGTGAGTACTTGCCCTTCCAAGAAATGCCTGTTCAAGAGTGGAACAAAAAAACTCATGGGAGAATAAAGTTTAGCCTCTAGGAGCAACTTCCAAGTGCATTGCTGAAATGCCAGAGTTCAGTTATGATATAAACTGTAAAAATGCTGACTGGGAAGGGAGGGGGGAAGGGAGAAGAGAAGAGATGAGACAGAAGAAGATGAGAGTGGAGAAGAGAAAGACAGACCTTGAGTTTAGATATGGGTATTTGCAGCTTTCAACTGAACATTTTTAATATATCCAGGTTTAATTCTGTGCTGTTAAAATGGTGAGGGCATGGCCAGACAGAGGAAAGCCTAATAGGTAGGACATTCAGCAAGAAGAGGGTATATGCATTGTCTGCTCCCAGCTTTATGTCTGTATTTTACATTATTGTAGTGCTAGGGCCTGAATAATAGGCCCTGAAACAAAGTTGACCTCTAGATGAACCTCACAACCAAATGTTATCCATTATTAGTATCTGCTAATTAGTAAAATCTGTATTACCATTAGCATTTATTAATTAGTATCTGATCATTAACGAAATATGTATGCTCACTAGTGAAAGATGTAGCTTAGGCAAAATGTAATCAGTAGTGAGGATGAAATGTTGTGAGAATGTATCCAACTTCCCTTGTTTAACCTTGTTCAAGGCTGAGAACCCAAGTGTTTGGCCTTGATAGAAACTCCCTTGGTTCTCCCCCCCGAGCCCTGGCCAGGCTTTGGGTCGAATCCAACAAGGAGGATGAAAATGCAAGTCATTCTGACTTGCTGATTTTTGGTATATAAGTCTGGACCCGCTCACAGCGACTTTGGATGTCTCACCTACGGATGGACGCATCGTGTAGGACTTCCCACTTGCTGGGAAAGGCTCTCCAAATCCTTGCTGCAACCAGGGCTCTCCAGCAACTGCGGATCTGGATATTGGTAACGTATGCAAGTGGTGAGGTATCTTTTTTAATCACTATTCTCCCCATCGTGTAGTAATGATTAGGTGCATTACCTTGCTTGTTCTTATTTTCTATAATTAACTGTATGTAGTAATAATTAAGTGTACTATTCTGTATTTTTCTTATTGCTTATTTTCTGTATTACTTGGTTATATCTGGTTATATCCTTTAATTATTAACAGTAAAATCAGCCTACTCTTTTCACTCTGGTGTCTGAGTTTAATTGGCATCCTCGATCAGCTGAACAATTATGCAATTGACATGGCCTTAATTCAGCTTTGTGCACTGATCCCAGCCCTGTGATCTAGGAAAGGAAAGAAAGGTGCTTTCTTTTGCTGACTGTTGGTGAACAAGAGATTGTATCAGAAGGAGGCAGCAAGCTGTGGCCTGCTTCGGGGACACCAGTGTTCTGCCAGCAATGGCTCTGCTCCCCCAGTGTGCAATGCCAGTGTACCAAATGCATCATGTGTATATGTGTGAGGAACAGTTGTTACTGTGTGCAGCAAAGCAGCAGGACTGAACATAGACTGAAGGACACATTCATTATAATCTGAGTTCTTGTGTATAACTAAGCAGGAAAAATGTGAAGTAGGGCACTTCATAAGTGAATGAGTAGACATTTAACTGCCAACATCTACCCGAAACTCATACAGCTGCAATCACTGTTTTTAAATTAGGGAACCGAGGTCCTTGAGTTGTGTTATGAGGAGGAAACATGGCATGGCACCTTGTGTTGGCATTGCATCTAGAGGAAGCAAGGAAAGAGAGATATGTGCAGAGATGACATTGCAGCTAAGGCAGTGCTAAAGGATCCAGGTAAGATGGAAAGTCTCTTTTGGAAATCAGGCAGCATTTCCTTCCAGAACAGGAGTTCCCAATGTGCAACTTTTTGTCCACTGGAAGCCCAGAAAGACTATTATGGGTAGCCTGCAAAGGGCTTTCGGCTGTGGATGTTTGTGATGGAACCAGCAGATCATTAGTTTCACAGTGTCTTCTGCTCTCCCTGGGACTGGAGCCAATTACAGCTTGAACTGACCAGCCAGCTTGGAGCTGTCAGTCAGCAGATGATGTCAGTCAGCAATGGTGATATGGACAGTGGGATTGAGTGCATCCTCAGAAAGTTTGCAGATGACACCAAACTGTGTGGTGCGGTCGACACACTGGAGGGAAGGGATGTGCCATCCAGAGGGACCTGGACAGGCTGGACAGGTGGGCCCATGAAAATCTCATGAAGTTCAACAAGGCCAAGTGCAAGATCTTGCACATGGGTTGGGGCAATCCCAAGCACAAATACAGGCTGGGTGATGAGTGGATGGAGAGCAGCCCTGCAGAGAAGGACTTGGGGGTATTAGTAGATGGAAAACTGACTATGAGCCAGCAATGTGCGCTTGCAGCCCAGAAAGCCAACTGTGTCCTGGGCTGTGTCAAGAGAGGTGTGGCCAGCAGGTCGAGGGAGGGGATTCTCCCCCTCTGCTCCGCTCTTATGAGACCCCACCTGCAGTGCTGTGTCCAGCTCTGGGGCCCCCAGCATAAGAAAGACATGGACCTGCTCAAGCGGGTCCAGAGGAGGCCATGAAGATGATCAGGGGCTGGAGCACCTCCCCTATGAAGACAGACTGAGAGAATTGGGGTGTTTCAGCCTGGAGATGAGAAGGCTCTGGGGAGACCTTAGAGCGGCCTCCCAGTACTTAAAGGGGGCTACAGGAAAGATGGAGAGGGAGTCTGTCTCAGGGGGTGTAGTGATAGGACGAGGGATAACAGTTTTAAAATGAAAGAGGGGATATTTAGATTAGATATAAGGAAGAATTTCTTTACTGTGAGGGTGGTGAGACACTGGAACAGGTTGCCCAGAGAAGTTGTGGCTGGCCCCTCCCTGGAAGGGTTCAAGGCCAGGTTGGACGGGGCTTTGAGCAACCTGGTCTAGTGGAAGGTGTCCCTGCCCATGGCAGGGGGGTTGGAACTAGGTGATCTTTAAGGTCCCTTCCAATCCAGACCATTCTATGATTCTATGATTCTATAATGCCCTATATTATATTCAGAAATCCTCGTATAGAGGGTTGGGCAGAGCAAGTGCATGCTGAGAGGGATAGGAAAGCTCAGACTAAATGTTACCATGTTACAAAACGTTTATTTGGGGTTACCAGGATAAAAATGTTCTGACTAATCTTAAAAAGATTATCTTAAAAATTATAATAGATAAAATATATAAAAGATTATAATCTTAAAAAATCTTAAAAAGATAGACAGCAGTAATTTTACATGGTGGGCCTGTTGTGTAGAATTTGTATTGTCAATCAGAAAAAGCCTTTTCACTCTGTGCGTGTTGCCCAGGACAGAGGACAAATGAACTAGAGATACCACAGCAGAGGAGATTTTTGTGTTTAAATACTCAGGTTTTGTGTTGCTATGCGTGCACCCACCACCCTCGGAAGACCCGACTGCGCAGGACACCTCTGGATCCCAGGGTAGTGAACTCTCTCTTTCTTTTCCTCTCTTTTTCCCTTTCTCTCCTTTCTTTCCTTTTAGTAACCTCAGGCACAAAGGGTAATTGCTTTGCTTTATTGCCAGAAAATTAACTCCTCAGGTGATTCAAATGTGTAATCAATACATTTGTATTATGCTTGACCATTTGGTGTCATTTCACCTTAACTCACCCCAAGGTATCAGCTAAAGAACCTCTTGTTGGTCCCTTCCTCTGTGGTTGGGATGCGACAGCAGGCTGAGTGCTCATATGGCAGTTATTTCATCTTAGTTGGGAATCGGCAATGGACAGCTGGAACATAACTTAGACAGCTGAGGTTTTCATGCTGGTTTTCCACTGCACATGAGCACCTTACAATTAACATAGCAATTGAACAAAGAGCTTAGATACTCTTCACAGGCCTGGCAGGCTTTTGATTCCCTGGGTACATCAGTCAGAATGAACTGGACTCGGGGGAGGGCAGGGTCCAAAGTGGTGACGCTCAAGCCATAGCAACCATCTGGGGAATAAGCCAGGCCAACCAGAGCAGCGACAGAAGTTAGCTGCCGCCCAAGATGAGAATCAGAACAACCACCTCAAGTGTATGTATACCAACGCATGCAGCCTGGGGAACAAACAGGAGGAACTGGAGCTCTGTGCCCAGTCAGAAAGTTATGATAACATAGGAATAACTGAAACATGGTGGGACAAGTCACCTGACTGGAGGATCACAATGGATGGCTATAAGCTGTTTCATAAAGACAGGCAGGGAAGAAGAGGTGGAGGAGCCACGCTCTATGT
Organism: Bubo scandiacus; assembly: GCA_017315185.1. Classification (NCBI taxonomy): domain Eukaryota; kingdom Metazoa; phylum Chordata; class Aves; order Strigiformes; family Strigidae; genus Bubo; species Bubo scandiacus. The sequence continues at coordinate 7,023 of JADKXW010013938.1, forward strand.
TAAGGAGAACCTTGAATGTATAGAAGTCCTATTGAATTCCTCTGCATCAAGATCAGAGGGGTCATCTCCAAAGGGGATCTTACAGTAGGCATCTGCTACTGACCTCCAAACCTAGACAAAGTAATATTTGGGTCACTTGGCTGACGAAGTAATATTTGGGTCACTTAAGCAAGCTTTGGGTCAACAGAACCTGGTTCTTATGGGTGACTTCAACTACCCAGACATTTGTTGGAAGAACAATACAGCAGCACACACATCATCCATCAAGTTCCTGGAACGTGTAGAGGACTGCTTCCTCATACAAATGGTAGATGTGCCAATCAGGAATGAGGCACTGCTGGACTTGCTGCTCACAAACCAAGAAAACCTGCTTTGTAATATCTCTGTTAGTGATAGCCTTGGCTGCAGTGATCACAAAATTGTGGAGTTTGGGATCCTGCTGAGCACACTGAAGGTTAGTACTAAGAAAAAGGTTTTAGATTTTAGAAGAGCAAACTTCAGCATGCTCAGAGCTCAGTTGTGAGGGATTCCATAGGAAGCTTCCACGGAGGATAAAGGAGCTAGAGAGCGCTGGGGGTTTTTCAAGAACGCTCTCCTGGAAGCACAAAAACATTTCATCCCCTTTAAATGTAAGGGAAGTAGGCAGAGCAAGAGATCCCTCTGGCTTAACCATGAGCTTCTGAGTCTGCTCAAAATGAAAAGAGAAGTGTACCAGAGATGGAAAAGCAGATCAATACCCCTTGAGAACTACAAGTGCATTGCCAGGGAGTGCAGAGATGTAGCTACGAATGCAAAAACTCAGCTCAAACTGAAATTTGCCAGAGGTATCAAAAACTACAAGAAAGGGTTCTTCAGGTACATGAACAACAAGCAGAAACAGAAGGAAAATATTGGCCTGCTGTTTAACAGGAGAGGTGAACTAGTCCCCAACAACGCTGAAAAGGCAGAGGTTCTCAACACTTTCTTCACCTCTGTCTTTACGAGCACTGTTGGGCCCCAGGCCTTGGGAACAAAAATCCAGGTTAATGCAAATACAGACCCACAGTCAGTGAAGGAAGAGTTGGTATGCAAACTATTACAGGAACTTGACCCCTACAGATCAATGGGTCCTGATGTTATCCACTCGAGGGTGTTCAGAGAGCTGGCTGATGTCGTTGCGAGGCCACTCTCCATAATATTTGAGAAGCCGTGAAGATTGGGGGACGTCCCAGAAGACTGGAAGAAGGCTAATCTCACCCCCATCTACAAGAAGGGATTAAAGGAGGATCCAGGAAATCATAGGCCCATCAGTCTTACTTCAGTCCCTGGGAAAGTTATGAAACGAATCCTTCTGGGGGCTATCACAAGTCAAATGAAACACGTGATTGAGAAAATCCAGCACGGATTCACCAAGGGGAAATCATGCATGACAAACCTGATCACCTTCTATGACAAAGTAAACTGCTCGGTTGATGTGGGGCGAGTGGTGGACATTGTCTACCTGGATTTCTCCAAGGCTTTTGATACGGTTCCCCACAGCCTCCTCCTAGAGAAACTGATGCATTACAGTCTGGACAAGTGGTCTGTGTGGTGGGTGGGAAACTGGCTGCCAGGCTGCACCCAGAGGGTGGTGGGAAATAACTCTTTTTCAAACTGTCAACCTGTCACAAGTGGGGTCCCCCAGGGATCGATACTGGGCTCAACACTGTTTAATATCTTCATAAGTGATCTGGATGATGGGATCAAGTGTATCCTGATGAAGTTTGATGATGATATCAAACTGAGTGGGGAAGTGGACACTTTGGAAGGGAGAGCCACCCTGCAGGAAGACCTGGATAGGCTGGAAGAGTGGGCTAACAAGAACCTTATGAAGTTCAGCAAGGTAAAGTGTAAGGTCTTGCACCTGGGAAATCATACTCCAGGAGTTCAGCACAGGCTGGGATCTACCTGGCTGGGGAGCAGCTCTGTGGAAAGGGACCTGGGGATCCTGGTGGACAACAAGCTCAACATAAGTGAACAGTGTGCTGCAGCAGCAAAGAAAGCCAATGGGATGCTGGGTTGCATCAACAAGTGCGGGAGAAACGGACATGCGGACGATCACGCTGTGATTATGCAATGCCAATTTTATTATGGTGGAGCAAGCCTTTTATAATGCAGGTGAAAATCACATGATACAATCACATGGTATAATTCGTTCTGATTGGACAGTTAGCTTTGCACATGCACCTTAAGCTCTCTCTTCTGACTGGATGAGAACTGCCACACCAACATTGTACAAACTTCTTTCTGCGCCCAGACCCACACCCTGAATTGTTTATCTTCCTGGGTTCTTCCTCATTCTTTCAGGGTCGTCTCCTCGTCACATCCTTGCCGAAGCTGAGGCTTTGCCAGTCTTATATGCAGGCTCATATGCAGGATTGCTCACATGCCGATTTCCTCGCAGGAAATCCTTTAGAATCCCCACAAACAAGGGCATCACCAGTGTCACAGTCCACTCGGTGGACTCGTGATGGTTCGTTTACTACGATCTCAAAAGTGCAGAATTAAGGAGACCAACACTAAAGGGGATTGCATCAATCAAACAGTGAAACTTTATTATGTTGCCCATGAAGCAGCACGCGATAGTTAGAGATGGGTGAAAGAAAGGGGAAAAGTAAAGTTAAGTTTAGAAAGAAGAGAAAGAGAGGTTATAGCTACCACCGGTGATCTCAAGACGTCCTAACGGTCCCTGGTCCAGCCAGCGCTCTGTCATCAGTCGTCGTGATTCTTGGTGGGGAAGCTTTCAGTTTTTGTTGCCAAGAAGTCATCTTTTATGCTTAGTAACACACCTTGCTCCTCCTCTGCCTCAGGGATCTCCGCCCTTCTCGGAATTCAATTATCATATCTCCGCCTTTCTCAAGTGAGGCTACCACGCATGCACGGGGGTGAGTGTCTGAGGCGTGGTCAGTCTTAGAGGTGGGTAGCCTTCAACCAGGAGGTGTGTTTTGGTAGTATAATGAAGCAAAGTTCATGTGAAGTTCATAATTTCTTCATCGATGTTATGGTAACAGTTGCGATCCATCTTTTTTGACAGTAGCTATGCGGTCATCTCTAACGGTTCCGGCTAAGCCCTGGTACCGAAGAATAGCACAGTACTCTTTGTACCACACAGTTCTGTATTCAGGAGCCTTTGCACTGCATTCCACTCTTGGGATCAGCAACTGTGTTTCAAACAGGCCGTTGTCGGGTACCTTACTGTCCATGTCCCTGATGACAATGTTGAGACAATGCTGATCTTCTGACCGACTTACAACCAGCAGAGATACAGAAGTCATTATCCCACTCAGTGCTTGTCAGGCCACACCTGGAATACTGTGTCCAGTTTTGGTCCCTGATATACAAAAAAGATGTGGACAGGCTGGAGAGGGTCCAGAGGAGGGCCACAAAGATGATCAAAGGTCTGGGAAGCCTGCCCTATTGTCACAAAAACGGGATAAAAGAACTTATGGACACCAACGTGATGTAGATAAACAGACACTCCTTTATTAATGGCCGGGTGCGCAGGGGAGTCATCTCACCAACAATACACACCTGTGTCATGTAACATGCTGATTATATTGGATACAGTAATACATAATAAACAAGTTCTCATACATAAACATGATAATTCCCATAACGCGTTTTCTTATTCCCACCTCTTTCCGGTCCTGTGCATTTGAGTCCTGAAATGAGTCAGGGGGTTGCTTTTGTGACCACCACGGACTACTGACTCAAAAGAAAGACCCTCCAGTGTCCTTGACTCAAGGACTTTGGCTCACATTGCAGTTTTAACATGCTTCGAGGCCCTTTCACAATGTATCTTTTAGAACACCTGGTCTACAGGATAATAAATCGTCCTTACCTGAACAGCCTAACAATAGTACCTGGTCATGAGTCTTATACTTTGAATAGAAATCTGGTTAATGATTATCACCAGCCTACATGGCCTTGGCCTGAGACTTTACAAAGGACTTTGTAGCAGCATAACTGGTTCTATGGTTATTTTAAACTAAATACAATATCTCTATGACTACTTAAAGCATTACAACACTATCTTTTATAAAAAAAGATATTCCTGTAAAAATTCCATTTAATTGATTAGTCCTAAACATTCCTTATCAAAATCTCAAAAAATCATCAATTCAAATTAACAACAAATCATTAACAATCAGTAACATTTCCCCCCTTTGAAAGTTTTGAAAATCATTTCAATACTTTCATATCAGAGTCTATTACATTTCTGTGTCACTGTATGCTGGTTGGAGTCTTGGGATTCCTTTTATCATCATGCAATTGAATGCAATTTTGCTGGAAATTTGTTTCTTCAAGCAGGAATAAATCAACATTGTCATCAAGAAAACAACCAGCAAGTTAATTATCGTGCCAATTAATGCCCTTATCCATGAACTTAAATTCCAACCTAATCCACTAAAAATTTTGTCTATCCAATCTTCTGACATATCTTCTTGGACTTGTTCAGTATCTTCTTCATTTTTTCCTAGTAAGTCCACGTCATGTTCCATGTCTTGTGTCACATTTGGAATATGTATGCAGCAATGATCTACTCTATTTTTGACGTATCCACAAACTCCATGCTCTTTAACCAAGAGCATGCGTAGTGCCATCCTGCTTTGCAAAGTCATTCTTGAGATTGCCTGTAATTCACAGAATCACAGAATCATCTAGGTTGGAAAAGACCTTAAAGATCATCTAGTCCAAACATTAACCTAACCCTGACCATTCTCAAATCCACCATATCCCTAAGCGCTATGTCAATCTGACTCTTAAACACCTCTAGGAATGGGGACTCCACCACTGCCCTGGGCAGCCCATTCCAACGCCCAACAACCCGTTCTGGAAAGAAATGCTTCCTAATATCCAGTCTGAACCTTCTCTGGCGCAACATGAGGCCATTCCCTCTTGTCCTATCGCTTGTTACTTCGTTAAAGAGACTCATCCCCAGCTCTCTGCACCCTCCTTTCAGGCAGTTGTAGAGGGCAATGAGGTCTCCTCTCAGCCTCCTCTACTCCAGACTAAACAACCCCAGTTCCCTCAGCTGCTCCTCATAAGACATGAGCTCTAGACCCCGCACCAGTTTTTTTGCCCTTCTTTGGACACGCTCGAGTCATTCAATGTCCTTTTTGTAGTGAGGGGCCCAAAACTGAACACAGTCATCGAGGTGCGGCCTCACCAGTGCCAAGTACAGGGGTAAAATACCTTCCCTGTCCCTGCTGGCCATCCAGCCAGTTTTTTACCCAGCGAAGCGTGTGCCCATCCAAGCCTCGAGCAGCCAGTTTTGCCAGGAGAATGCTGTGGGAAACGGTGTCAAAGGCCTTACTAAAGTCAAGGTAGACAACATCCACAGCCTTTCCCTCATCCAATAAGCAGGTCACCCTGTCATAGAAGGAGATCAGGTTTGTCAAGCAGGACCTGCCTTTCATAAACCCATGCTGACTGGGCCTGATCATCTGGTTGTCCCGCAGGTGCTCTGTGATGGTACTCTGGATGAGCTGCTCCATCAGCTTCCCGGGCACCGACGTCAAGCTGACAGGCCTGTAATTTCCTGGATCATCCTTTCGACCCTTCTTATAGATGGGCGTCACATTAGCCAATTTCCAATCTGTCAGGACATCCCCACTCAGCCAGGACTGCTGGTAAATGATGGAAAGTGACTTGGCGAGCACCTCAGCCGGCTCCTTCAGGACCACCGGGTGGATCCCATCCGGTCCCATACACTTGTGTGTGTCTATGTGATGCAGTAGGTCATTGACTATCTCCTTCTGGATTGTGGGGGGGTCATTCTCCCAGTCTCTGTCTTGTGGCTGAGGGGGCTGGATTCCCTCAATACAACTAGTCTTGTTATTAAAGACTGAGGCAAAGAAGGCATTAAGCACCTCAGCCTTTTCCTCATCGCTTGTTACCATGCTTCCTCCTGCGTCTAGCAGGGGATGGAAGCTCTCCCTGGTCTTTCTTTGCTTTTGACATACTTATAGAAACATTTCATCTTGTCCTTGATTGCTTAAGCTAGATTAATTAATTGTAAATTTAATTCCTTAAATCCTTTCCTTGTGACATTTGCCAGTCTTTCAACCTGTCTAGTCAGTCGATACAACCATTCCCTGTGTCTTTATGATGCTATGGGATTCAAAAGCCATTCTAGAGCCCATTCAGTTTTTTCTCCCGTCGAGGGTTCATTCCATGGTTCATCTGTCTCTGATATTTTAACCCATGTTAATTTAAAATTTTCTAAGGATCCTTTAAAAGGAGATTTCTTCCTAATTGGGCACAACGTTGGCATACCTAAAGTAATCTCTTTTACTTTTCCATCCAAGGGCAGATGCGTTGTCCAGGTTCCATCACTCATTGCCCAAACTAAATGTCCTGGACTCTGAATTGTAGATTTTCTACAGCTAAGTATTGTTCTTCCTTTGGATGTATAGGTCTCGGTTAAATTAAGACCTTTTTTAAGTCCTCAGCAAAGACACCCGTATTTTAAGGCAGCAGCTAAAGGAGGAATTCTTTGAATTATTAGGTCTACATTGCTGGAGTCATATACCTCCTCACATTTCATAGAATCACAGAATTGTCTAGGTTGGAAAAGACCTTGAAGATCATCCAGTCCAACCATTGACCTAACACTGACAGTTCCCAACTACAGCATATCCCTAACCGCTAAGTCAACCTTACTCTTAAACACCTCCAGGGATGGGGACTCCACCACCTCCCTGGGCAGCCCATTCCAATGCCTAACAACCCGTTCTGTAAAGAAATGCTTCCTAATATCTAGTCTAAACCTTCCCTGGCGCAATTTGAGGCCATTACCTCTTGTCCTATCGCTTGTTACTTGGTTAAAGAGACTCATCCCCAGCTCTCTGCAACCTCCTTTCAGGCAGTTGTAGAGGGCAATGAGGTCTCCCCTCAGCCTCCTCTTCTCCAGACTAAACCCCCCCAGTTCCCTCAGCCGCTCCTCGTACGACATGTGCTCCAGACCCTTCACCAGCTTCGTTGCCCTTCTCTGGACACGTTCAAGTGATTCAATGTCCTTTTTGTAGTGAGGGGCCCAAAACTGAACACAGTAATCGAGGTGCGGCCTCACCAGTGCCGAGTAGAGGGTGTCACGTCCTGCTCAGATGAGGGGGACAAGTGACTCAGATTCGCAAATCCCCAATAGAGCGGACAACAAGTCTCCAAGTCCAAACATTTATTAACTACCCACAATGTACTAATTGAACACACGATAGTTGGCTAAGTATATAGCAAGTTGTGGCAAGCAATATAATATGCCTTGCATTTCTTAATAGGAAAGGGAAAAGAGAAAGATAGAGGGAATGGGGAAATACAGATCACCGGTCTGGGTTTCTGCGCTGATCCCGCCGACGAGGGTTCCAGGAGGCACAGGAGACATCTGTCTTTTTCGCTGGCATCCATCTTCTTCGCTTCACTGCAATCTCTCTCTGGCCTCTTCCCCCCCCCCCCCCTTCTTGGTTTATACCCACTTTCCTTGGGAACATCCCCTAGGTCGACCCACATACCTACGTATCCCATGTACGGGGAGGGGTAAGGTGTTTCATGGGATGATGTAATTAGCATGATCATGTTAGCCCTCGTTAGCATATTGAGGGGTGTTAACTTTAATATGCATTTTGTGGATAATGAAGCAAAGGTCATTCACCGGACAGATGGCCCTTGAAGTTTTGGCCAGGTGCACCAGAGCAGAGCCATCCTGTCTTCACAGGGCTCCCTCCTCCAGCTGCATCCTGTGTTATTCGGGCAGCCTTATCAGCTTCGACCTCCACAGAATGCACCCTGTGACTCATAGTTTTGTCTTGCGAGTGTTTGAGGCATTTCTTTGATCAGCCTCAACTTTTGCTTTCTCAGGCTGTTTTTCTTAGTTTCTCGCAGGCCTGGTTTCTCGTCTCTCACACAGGGGCAAGATCACTTCCCTGTCCCTGCTGGCCACGCTATTTCTGATACAGGCCAGGATACCACTGGCCTTCTTGGCCACCTGGGCATACTGCTGGCTCATGTTCAGCCGGCTGCCAATCAACACCCCCAGGTCCCTCTCTGACTGGCAGCTCTCCAGCCACTCCTCCCCAAGCCTGTAGCGCTGCTGGGGGTTGTTGTGGCCCAAGTGCAGAACCCGGCATTTGGCCTTGTTGAAGCTCATGCAGTTGGCCTCAGCCCATCGCTCCAGCCTGTCCAGGTCTCTCTGTAGAGCCTCCCTACCCTCGAGCCGATCAACACTCCCACCCAACTTAGTGTCGTCTGCAAACTTACTGAGGGTACACTCAATCCCCTCGTCCAGATCATCAATAAAGATGTTAAACAGGAGTGGCCCCAAAACCGAGCCCTGGGGGACACCACTTGTTACCGGCCACCAACCGGATTTAACTCCGTTCACCACAACTCTCTGGGCCCGGCCATCCAGCCAGTTTTTTACCCAGCGAAGCGTGTGCCCATCCAAGCTGCGAGTAGTCAGTTTTGCCAGGAGAATGCTGTGGGAAATGGTGTCAAAGGCCTTACTAAAGTCAAGGTAGACAACATGCACAGCCTTTCCCTCATCCAATAAGCGGGTCACCCTGTCGTAGAAGGAGATCAGGTTTGTCAGGCAAGACCTGCCTTTCATAAACTCATGCTGACTAGGCCTGATCCCCTGGTTGTCCATTATATGTAATGGCACTCGAGATGACCTGCTCCATGACCTTCCCTGGCACCGAGGTCAGACTGACAGGTCTATAGTTTCCTGGATCATTCTTCCTGCCTTTCTTGTAGATGGGTGTAACATTTGTCACCCTCCAGTCCAATGGGACCTCCCCAGTTATCCATGACTTCAGGTAAATCATGGAAAGCAGCTTGGCGAGCACATCTGCCAACTCCCTCAGCACCCAGAGACTTGCGTGCATCCAAGTGGTGTAGCAGGTCTCTGACCACCTCCTCTTCAACTGTGCTGACCTCAATCTGCTTCCCCTCCCCATCTCCCAGCTCATGAGGCTGGGTGTCCAGGGAACAGCCAGTTCCACTGCTAAAGACTGAGGCAAAGTAGGCGTTGAGCACCTCAGCCTTTTCCTCATCCTTAGTTACCATGTTTCCCTCTGCATCCAGCAGGGGAGGGAGATTTTCTCGAATCCTCCTCTTGCTGTTGACGAATTTATAGAAAGATTTTTTGTTATCCTTAACAGCTGCAGCCAAGTTGAGCTCTAGCTGTGCTTTGGCTCTCCTAATGTTCTCCCTGCACAGCTTCACTACATCTTTATAGTCTTCCTGAGAGACCTGCCCCCTCTTCCAGAGGTCATAGATTCTCCTTTTGTTCTTGAGATCCAGCCAAAGGTCCCTGTTTAGCCAGGCCGGTCTCCTCCCCCGCCTGCTTGTTTTTCAGCACACGGGAACAGCCTGCTCCTGTGCCTTTAAGACTTTTTTCTTGAAGTATGTCCAGCCTTCCTGGACTCCCATATCCTTCAAGGCAGCCTCCCAAAGGATTTTGTTAATCAGTCTCTTGTCAATCAGTCTCTTTCCACCAAGACACTAAATTTTCCTTTTCTCTCAGTGTGCTTCCTTTATCATTTACTGATGGAAAGGCTGCAAAAGTTGTCCCATCCCAAGTAAAACACTAAGGAGTTCTAGCCATATACTGAAACTGAGAAAATATAGTCATGGATCATATAGAATCCCATTGCACCTCCTCCTCTTGGGTAGTCTGGTTGGTTTTGTTACACTTCCATTCCATGATATTTCTACTCACAGTGTTTCTAATTTGTTCATCATAAGAACACCACCAAACAGTTCGACATCTTCCTGTTTCTGTGAAAACACAATTTAACACTTTTTCACAATCTGCTTTATTTCCTGGGGACTTCCATTGTTTCCTGATAATTTTTACTTGTTCATACTACTGAACAACAGGTTTTTTTGTTCGCAATGAGTAGTCTCATTTTTGTGTCTTAAATTGGTCAAATTCATTGTTAAAATTCCCCATGGAACAGATTCATCTGCTGCTCTTGGTATCAGTAAACAAGCAGTAATTTCTGTTACGTTCTGCAAATTGGCAAATCCCTTAATCCTAACATCAAATATTCTTCTGGTGTTTTCCTTGGGAGGTATATTAGCTGTTCTGTTTCTGCCTGCCTTCGATTCCTCACCTTCAGGTCTAGAACTTCCTCATAATTCTCAGTCACATTTTGGTTTTTTGATTGTTACCTCAAACCAGGATCCCACCAGCATCAGTTTCCAGATTAATATCAAATCTAAAACAATTTCCAATTGGTATATGAAGTTAGACATATTTTAGAGTCAATTTTGAAGTTCCCGGATCTCTATTGATGACCTTCCAGGAAGGGGGCACCTTCTTCACTCTGGTATAGTGTATCCACGCATCTGATTCTGCGATTTTGATGGCTGTAAAGGTAGTCAGCAGTATTTGAAAGGGTCCTTTCCAGCGTTCTTGCAAGGGTTCAGAAGTCCATGTCTTCACATAGACGTCTCCAGGTTGAAAGTCATGTACTGGATTTTCCAGGGATAGAGGTCTGTTCCACACTACTGCATTTTGGATTGCAGTCAGGGTTTTTCCTAAGGGAAGTAAATAATTATACACATCTTGTTTTCCTTTTACATGCATATTTGGATTTGGTTCCAGAGATTCATATGGTTGTACCCTGATTTGCAGCAATGAAAATGGCAGTGCCTGAGGACACTTTAAATTAGTTTCTTGACATATTTTGCTAATTTGCCTTTTCAGAGTCTGATTCAGTCTTTCTACCTTTCCGCTGGATTGTGGCCTCCATGGTGTATGTAATTCCTGGAATTTTACAAACACTTTGTACTAATTCAGCGACAACGTGTGGGCCTCTATCTGAAGAGATCCCAATAGGGACTCCAAATCTCGGGATTATTTCTTGTAGTAGCCATTTTACAACCTCTTCTGCCTGAGTGATACGACAAGGAAAGGCTTCTGGCCATCCTGTAGAAGTATCAACGCCCACCAGAATGTACCGATACCCATTTTGTCTAGGCAACTCTGAAAAGCCTACTTGCCAGTAGTCTCCTGGTTCTATTCCAGATTTGAATTTAGCCATTTGAACCTATTTCTTCACTACTGGATTATTTTTAAGCACACTTCACATTTTGCAGTTATCATTTTGGCTATTCCTAGCATTTTGACTGATATTACTTGTCTTTTATAGAGAGTTATTAAGGCCTCTATGCCCCAGTGACATTCTTGGTGTTTTGTCTGAATTACCTCTCTCATCAAGAGAAGAGGAACCACCACTTGTCCCTTGGATGTCACCCACCATCCAGCTAAATATTCCTTAGCATTCAATAATTGCCCCAATTTATCATCTCCTGAATATTTAGGTTTCTCCCTTGGGAGAACTACTGTCTTGGTTGGAATCAATGCAATTTATAACCTTATTTCTTTCAATGCTTTTCTGGCAGCCCTATCTGCTAAATTATTTCCTCCAATTTCTTTTGTATTCCCAACCTGATGTGCTTTACAGTGCATGATTGCCACCTGAGCTGGTTTCTGAACTGCTTGCAATAATTGCAATATTTTATCCTGATGTTTAATATTTGATCTCTGGAAGGACAATAATCCTGGTTCTTTCCACAAAACTCCATGGACATGTACTATCCCAAAAGCATAATTCGAGTCAGTCCAGATATTTACTTTCTTCTTTTCACTTAATTCAAGAGCTCGAGTTAAAGCAATGAGTTCTGCCTTTTGAGCTGAAGTGGTACCAGACAATGCATTTGCCTCTATGATCGAATTTTCAGTTACCGCATATCCAGAGTATCGGACTTCATGTTCCACAAAGCTGCTGCCATCTCTGTATAACTCCCAGTCAGGATCTTCCAGCAGTGTGTCCTTCAAATCCTCTCGACTGGAGTACACATGTTCAATGGTAGTCAGGCAGTCATGCTCCAGCTGCCCTTCTTCCTGTGTAGAACTTAGAAAAACTGCAGGGTTTATCAGGTTAGTTGTTTTTAAAACCACATCATCTTGTTCAGTCAGGACCACCTGGTACTTCATCATTCTGCTTGGGGACAACCAATGTCCCCCCTTTTGTTCTAAAACAGTTATCACCATGTGTGGGACATAGACTGTTATTGTTCTTCCCAAAGTCAATCTCCGGGCCTCTTGAATAAGCATTACTGTAGCAGCAACTGCTCGAAGGCAGGTAGGCCATCCTTTACTCACAGCGTCCAACTGTTTGGAAAAGTATCTAACTCATCTCTTCCAGCTTCCCATTCTCTGGGTCAGCACACCCAGTGCAAGATGTTGTCTTTCATGAACAAACAACTAGAAATCTTTGGTTAGATCTGGAAGTCCCAGGGCAGGTGCAGACATTAGAGCTCGTTTTAAATCTTTAAAGTCCTGTTGCTGATGTGGGTCCCATACAAAGGGAAAGTTCTTTTGAGCTTCATACAATGGCTTGGCTGTTTGGGCTTTATTTCTGGATACCTTGTGCCCATTTAATTCAAGAAAATTTAAAAGTTCTATTGGTACCTTTATGCAGGTGGACCTTTCTTCTGTAGCAATCAGGATGTCGTTCACATATTGCAAAAGTAAGTGTCCAGGCTTTGGCCATGAATCATCCTGTTTCCATACTTCAAGTTCCTTTGCCAGCTGATTTCCAAAAATCGTTGGGCTATTTTTAAATCCTTGGGGTAGTCTTGTCCATGTCAATTGCATTTTTTGTCCGGTTTGTGGATTTTCCACTCAAAGGCAAACAATTTTCTGCTTCCCTTCTCCAGAGGTATGCAAAAGAAAGCATCCTTCAAATCAAGCACTGTAAACCACTGATGGGTCTCTTTTAATGCTGTCAGCAATGTGTATGGATTTGCCACTACAGGATAAATGTCCTTAACTATCTGATTCACTGCTCTTAAATCTTGTTACTAACCTATATTCACCGAAAAGTTTCCTAACCAGTAAAATTGGAGTATTATATTCAGATTCACATTCCTCAAGAATTTTATACTCCAAAAATTTGCCAATCAATTTCATGATTCCCCATCTAACTTCTGGTTTAATCAGGTACTGTTTAATCCTTACTGGTCTTGCATCATCCTTCAATTCTATTTTCACAGGTGGTGCTAATTTCAATTTGCCAGGTTTATCTGTTCCCCATGCTGTAGGGATTACTGCTAGATCTACTTCCTGCAGAAATTCTTGTTCTTTTATTCTTTCTTGTATCATCAGGATTTCTCCTGTCTTTGACTCAGGTATTTTTAGGAAGAGTTCCCCTTCCTCAAAAACAATTTGTGCATTTAATTTGGACAACAAATCCCTTCCTAACAAGGGTATCGGACATTCTGGTACATACAAGAATTTATGTGTAATTATTTTGTTCCCAAATTTTAAATACAGGGGTTGTAGAAATGGCCTGTTTTCTTCTTTTCCTGTCGCTCCCCTTACGTTTGCTGTTTTCATTCCCAATTTCCCTTTACAGGTATT
>JADKXW010014077.1:0-17955 GCA_017315185.1 Bubo scandiacus
TCCCTTGTCACATCCTTGCCGAAGCTGAGGCTTTGCCAGTCTTGCTCCTATGCAGGATTGCTCACACGTCCATTTTCTCACAGGGACTCCTTCTGAATCCCCACATTTATCTAAAGGATAAATCAGATAAAGCAGATAATTAATCTGCTAGTTGTATGTCATCATCTGAACAGAAGCATCTTGAGCCAATTTAGGGATCTAATTCTGCCCCAGAAGCATGAACCTTACATTGTGGCTGATGCAAAATGAGCAGTATGCTTTTATACTGAAATTACATGAAATGGAGGATGGTGAGAGTCACTGCACTAGTGCTTTAGGAACCAGTGTTGTCCAGTCCCAGGCCCATACCGCTGGCTCCAGAGGGGTGCAGTGGGCACCAAGTTCAGTTTTTGCCTACTTCCCCCCATGTGTTTAGAATAAGAATAATTTAGGCCTCCACTAAGCAAATTAAACTAACCAGCTTCATAAAGGTTTGAACACCTACCATTACACCTCTTGCCTAGGTATGGCCACCACAGATGTGTTTGGCTGCCTCAGTTGAGGTGAGGAGAGGGAAAGCCGGATTCTCATTTTGAGCAAACAAGTTAAAACTCCTAATTTTTATTGTAATTAAATCATTTTATGAATTGAAAACATCTGCTTAAGAGCATCACCAAGAGGGAAAGAGGAGGTTGTCCTGTTCATTCTTTCCCTCCTCGCAAGTCTGAGGGCTGCCAGAGGTAGGGCAGAAGACCACCCTCACACAGCACAAAAGACAAAAACCTACGTATGGGACAGGGTCTCCCTATGGCTCGCTGGTGAGTAAAGAAAGCCAAATACTGCTCTAACTAGGGCTGTCCAGTGTTGGTTTACATAACAGTCACTTAATCTCTGTAAAATCCACGGGTTTAAGCAGAAACACTAAATCTCTAGAACCAATTCATCTTTTCAGGCAAAGCACAGCTGAGACTGGGACAGCAAAGAGATAAGCTCACCGGGCTGTGTAATTGCAGCTGAATAATAAGCCGGCTAAAGGAAGGGTTTATTGTAAGGTATCGCTTGTCAAGATCACAGCCTTGAAGGAGGTTGCTTAGCATGGAACCATGGGTGTGTGACTCTGCAGGCTGTTCTTATCCCTGGGGTGGTATTTGCTCTCACCACAATCATGAAGTGTCTGAGACACTGAGAGAACTGCCTTCGGTCCATGGAAAAATTACTTAAGTAGCGAGAGGGAGATAGACTGCCTTAACAAGAGTATTAACTTTGCTCTCTGCTGGTAACAAAGGAGTCTGCCTAACACAGTCTGTAGACAGGACAGAATCACTATGTTTCTTCAGCTGAACAGCACAAAATTTAAAATCTTTAGTTGCTCTCAAAGTACACATACCTGCAATTTCTTGTAGCAGCCCACAGACGTTAAAAATGCTTTTCTTCATAATACTCTGCACACACATAGTAAAGACAGACACAAATGCCATGGTGCAGAGAATCATGATTCCCAAGGCTAGGAAAATAGTGGTTGCCTGCCAGAACCCGCTGGCAATCTCATTGAAGTTTTCTGCATAAGGACCACAAAGTGTGTCTTGTCTGGAAAGCTGCATGTGGGAGATTCTGCTGCAGTGCCTGTAGATGCCCAGCATCAGATGGTAAGGCTCCTGTGACTCCCCCATTCTGTTGTTCATGTCCTCAGAGCTCAAAGGCTTTGCTTTACCAATCAGCCAGTCTTCACTCATGAAAGCAATGAGCTCTGTGAAAGCCACAACAATACTCAGGAGAGTCCATAGAATTGACTGACATGTTACAATGACATGGCACATATTGATGTCCAGTGCTTGTGATCAGTGCAGCTGACAGTCTTAAAATCCAAGCACGAGGGGAAAAAAAATAAATTAAGAAAGAAAAAAGGACCCTAAGAAAGTCACTGTGGCTGCTCTGCTTGCTCTTTCAGCTCTCACAACAGCCAAGATGAAATTTCTCAGAAGAAAAAGTGAATGCCCCAAGTTTTGCAAGCAGTACAGTAATTCGTTCTCTCTGTTTAGTGCCTCCTTTTTTCTTTCTGGGATGCTGATCTCTGAAGTATGCTTTTCTTTCTTAACATTCATACTGGCACATGACACTGCAGGCTGGGGGGGGAGACTGCAAGGACTGCTTTGACATCACACATCTACAAGAAAAAAAAAAGGAGATAACGCATCAGCAGTGAGAAAAAAGTTTTCATTTCCATCCCCACAACAAACCAAGATCTTGCACAGATCCACATCAACATGTAAAAGCTCTAATGAGGGTCTGTCAAACAGGGCCTGCTGGAAACCTCCTGGGTTCCTCCCAAAGGAGTGATTAATTTCCCTCTGCCTGGCAGTACTTCTGGTATCTGCTCTGCCCCTACCCATTGCGGGTGTTTGTCAAGCACTTTGCAAGCAAAGGTCTCAGTAACACCCAGCAGTCCCACCCACTCCTACCACCACACCCCCATCATCTTCTGGTCAAAATTACCAAGGTTGCTGGCAGTTACCCAGCAAAATATTAGTACACATTTAAGCAGTTTCACAGACATGCAGCTCACCAGGCTTGCTGCCCTGCCTTCGGTTTGGGGAGTCAGCATGGCACGCCTTCAGAAAGGAAGCCTGGCACAGCTCCATATGCCACAGGCACCCGAGTGCTGTAGTGCTAGGGCCTGAATAATAGGCCCTGAAACAAAGTTGACCTCTAGATGAACCTCACAACCAAATGTTATCCATTATTAGTATCTCCTAATTAGTAACATCTGTATTATCATTAGCATTTATTATTAGTATCTGATCATTAATGAAATATGTATGCTCTCTAGTGAAAGATGTAGCTTAGACAAAATATCAGTAGTGAAGATGAAATGTCATGAGAATGTATCCAACTTTCCTTGTATGGCCTTGTTCAAGGCTGAGAACCCAAGTGTTTGGCCTTGTTAGAAACTCCCTTGGTTCTCCCCTCCGAGCCCTGGCCAGGCTTTGGGTGGAATCCAACAGGAGGATGAAACCAGATGTTTCCGCTCAAAGAAAGGTGCAAGTCATTCTGGCTTGCTGATTTTTGATATATAAGGCTGCATCTGCTTGCCACGACTTTGGAAGCCTCACCTATGGGTGGACGCACCGCGTAGGATTTCCCGCTTGCCGGGACAGGCTCTCCAAATCCTCGCTGTAACCGGGGCTGCCCAGCCACTGCGGATCTGGATGATGGTAACGTATGCAAGTGGTGATGGATCTTTCTTAATCACTATTCTCTCCATTGTGTAGTAATGATTAGGTGCGTTACCTTGCTTATTCTTATTTTCTATAATTAACTGTATGTAGTAATAATTAAGTGTACTATTCTGTATTTTTCTTATTGGTTATTTTCTGTATTACTTGGTTATATCCTTTAATTATTAACGGCAAAATAAGCCTACTCTTTTCACTCTGGTGTCTGAGTTTAATTGGCATCCTCGATCAGCAAAACAGGTGCAAGGGGCAATGAAGGAACAGCCTTCCAGCTCACAGTGCAAGGAGCTCCTGCAACCTTCTGGGCTTCTCCTGACTGCAGCTGACCCAGCCCCAGCCTCAAGAGGAGGCAAACAGGATTACAGCTTGGGACAGTCCACCCTGCAACATGGTGATACATTGTGCAGAACCAGTGCTGCCCTGGGTTCTGTATCCAGCTTTACGTCAGCATTTCAGAAAAGTGATCCACCCACAGGTATGCCACACCTTATCTTGAAATGATGCTGACCAGCAGCATCCAGGTGACCTACTCCACTGTAAATATGAATCTGTGGAAAAACATTCCAGTCGCTGCCAAGCAGACAAGAGCCCTGGTGAGAGGAGTTGCCAGTCAGCCATGAGCTTCCTCACTCCCCTCAATCCCTCTTGTCGTGGTTTAACCCCAGCCAGCAACTAAGCACCACGCAGCTGCTTGCTCACTGCTTCCCACTGGGATGGGGAGGAGAATTGGAAAAAAAAGGTAAAACTCATGGTTTGAGAGAAGAATGGTTTAATAACTAAAATAAAATATAATAATAAAAATAATAAAATATAATATTAGTAATCGTAAAGTAATAGTAACAGTAATAATAGTAATGAAAAGGAATATAACAAAAAGAGAGAGAGACATAAAACCCAAGAAAAGACAAATGATGCACAGTGCAATTGCTCGCTACTTGCTGACCAATGCCTGAGCAGCGATCCACACCTCCCAGCCAACTCCCCCCAGTTTATGTACTGAGCATGATGTTCTATGGTATGGAATATCCCTTTGGCTAGTTCGGGTCAGCTGTTCTGGTTATGCTCCCTCCCAGCTTCTTGTGCACCTCCTCGCTGGCAGAATGTGGGAAACTGAAAAATCCTTAACTTAGGATAAGCGCTACTTAGCAACCACTAAAACATCAGTGTGTTATCAACATTATTCTCACACTGAATCCAAAACACAGCACTGTACCAGCTATTAGGAAGAAAATTAACTCTATCCCAGCCAAAACCAGGACACCCCCCTTCCACAGCCCTCTGCAAGCTGGGACCACAGCAAAATATTCCCCAGGGATTCCCCTGAGCTTTCATGCTGCCTTTGAACAGTAGCTGATGACATTCCTGGTTACACTTATCTTAGCACAAGAGGCAGAGATCTCTATACTTCTAACTCGTATCCAAATATTGGCCTTAAAATAACAAACAGGTCATTGCACATGCCTCTGCACTTGAACTGAAACCACGTCACTTGAAAGCGGGGGGGGGGGGGGGAGCAGGAAATGCCCCCACATTACCCCTTCAGTGATGAGAATGTAGCACATCCAAATTTTCCTCACAAAAAAGATACCAACATTCAACTGGGGGAAAAACAGTCGATAACCATATCTGGACCTCACCTCTGCACTGCTGCCAAACACAAAAGGGTCAGCAGATGCCAGAAAAACAGACGACCCTGTTCATGTCTCAATTTTTTTTTGATCATGGAGCTGGTATTTAATTTTTTCAGAGTTTTGAGCCCAATGGTTGAATCCTAGTCCTATTGAATACAAAGCAAAAAACACACCCACATCTTCAACAGATTAAGAATTATCATCCAGCAATTTCTACTCTCTCCTATACTAGTTGTAGTGAATCATCTGCAAGATTTTATCCGCATTACTCTTCTTCCTCGTCTAGATATGCAGACTTCTCTGATACTGACAGATACACGGCTTTAAGCTGCCATGCCTACAAGTGAATTTTGTCTCCCTTAGTTCGATGTTACAGCATTGCCTTAAGAAAAGGCAAAACATTTAAGTTGTGCTTTTAGCCGTATGTCCTGGTTTCGGCTGGGATAGTTAATTTTCTTGAGCTGGGAGAGAGCATAGCCAAAGTGCCGGACCCGGATTTCGGCCAGGATAGAGTTAACTTTCCTTGAGCTGGGAGGGGGCACAGCTGGAGGGCCGAGCCCGGATTGGCCATTGGAGTATTCCTTCCATATTGTGTGACATTATGCTCAGTATATAAAGGAGGCGGGTGCTCTCTCACTTCTGGACGTCGTGGCGGGATCTTCCTTTGGTTGGGATTGCTGCCGGGGTCGGGCTGCATATCAGTTGGCGGGTGGTGAGTAATCGCATTGTGCATTACCCATTTAGACTTCCTATTGTTACTGTTCTTTTGTTGCTATCACTAAATTGTTTCTTATTTCAATTTATGAGATTTTTCCTTTTTGTCCCTCCCCTATTTTCCTGGGTGGGGGAAAGGGTGAGCGACCGGCTGTGTGGTGTTCGGCTGCCGACAGAGTTCAAACTATGACAGTCCTTTTTTTGGTACCCAACATGGGGCTTGAGGGTTGAAACAACGACAGATCAGGTAATAATGTCCATTGTTTGGCTTCTTAAAATTTTATCACCTCATTTGCTGTATGTAGTCCCCATGTGGCTTCTCACCACCGGTGAGAGTTAGATTAAGATTCTGGGTTTTGCTGAACAATGTAATGCTGATTTATGTCACGATGAAGTTGTTGGTCCTGGGACTATTTACAATTGTGTTTAGGAATTTTGAATATGCTTAGAATATTGACACTAACATGATCATCTTACTGCTAGGAGCCAGTCTGTTCCTGCATGTGGTTCAGGCTTTGTTCAGGGTTAAGCAACTATTTAAGAGTATCACCTGGAAATCTACCCCAAGGTTGGAGAATTATGAGTGGCTGGGGGTGTGGAGTAGCGTGGGCAAGTACCTAGAACAGTGGGCACCTCCAGTGTATTGGAACTTCACTCCTGAACAGGTGCAGAATCCTGAAGAACTAGCTTACTGAGTGCTATTAAACACTGTTCAGTACCTCCAAAGGAAGAGAAGGCCTCTGGATCTGGTAACAAAATGACAGACCTTGCAGCCACTCCAAAGCCCACCACAGAAACTGCAGCCACTCCAACCCCCGTGACAAGCTCTGCAACCACTCCGATTCTGGCAACAGGTATTGCAGCTAATCCAACCCCTATGACAGGCACTGCAGCTGAACCAGAGAACCAACCCATGACAGTGTCAGTTGCTCCCATACATAAGAAGAAATATACAAGAAAATCCCCTCGCACTGTAAAGGATGAGGATGAACCAGGCCCATCACAAGAACAGGAGGAGGAGGCAGACCCAGTGATAGCCACCCGATCCTTATCCCTGAGTGAGCTGCAAGACATGCGAAAGGATTCCAGCCGCCATCCAGGTGAGCAACTCATTACCTGGCTGCTCCAATGCTGGGATAGTGGAGCCAGTAGTATGGAATCAGAGGGTAGGGAGGCCAGGCAGCTGGGATCCCTGTCTAGGGAAAGGGGCATTGACAAGGCAATTGGAAAAAGGACACAAAATCTCAGTCTCTGGAGGCAACTCCTGTCAAGCACGAGGGAGAGGTATCCCTTCAAGGAAGATGTTATATGTCATCCAAGTAAGTGGACCACTATGGAGAGAGGGATCCAATATTTGAGGGAATTAGCCGTGCAGGAGATAGTTTACTATGACCCAGATGATGCGCGGCTTCCCACAGATCCAGATGAAGTCCAATGCACCCGGCCCACATGGCAGAAGTTTGTACAGAGCACACCCTCATCATATGCCAATGCATTAGCAGTAATGGATTGGAGAGATGAAGAGGGACCAACAGTGGGTGAACTGGCTCGCCAACTACCACAATATGAAGAAAGTCTCTCTTCCCCCCCTTGTCATGGCTGTGGAGAAATTATCTCAAGATTTCCAGCAATTTAAAGAGGACATGTCCTACTCCCCACCTGCACGGACAAGATCTCAGCTATTAGGAGTAGTCATTTCTCTACTTGAGGAAACCGGTACACACCACGGGGGAAGCTGTGGCATTGCCTGCGTGACTATGGAGAAGACATGAAGAAATGGGGTGGAAAACCTACCTACCTCCTAGAAAAGCGGGTATGTGAGTTGGAAGGAGGAACAACTACAAAACGGGGTTCTTCCAGGAGAAATGCTGCTCCGGTTTCCAGTAATCAAGTGCCCAAACAGAGTAGAAAGGTTGACTTTGCTCCTGATCCTAGGAGAAGAACTTCTGATTTGTATTCACGAGAAGTGAGTGATCAAGATGAGACAGAAACCCGTGCACACCACACTAACACATTTGTCAATAGCAGATATTATGACCAACATTAGAGGGGCCCTGCCTCCAGCCAGGTGGAGGACAGGGACAATCGAGATTATTGGACTGTGTGGATTCGATGGCCTGGCACATCTGACCCCCAGCAGTATAAGGCTCTAGTGGACACTGGTGCGCAATGCACCCTAATGCCATCATATTTTAAAGGGGCAGAACCCATTTGTATTTCAGGAGTGACAGGGGGGTCTCACAGGTTAACTGTGTTGGAGGCTGAGGTGAGCCTAACTGGGAATGACTGGCAAAAGCACCCCATTGTGACTGGCCCAGAAGCTCCATGCATTCTTGGTATAGATTATCTCAGAAGAGGGTATTTTAAGGACCCAAAAGGGTATCAGTGGGCTTTCAGTATAGCTGCCTTGGAAACAGAGGAAATTAAACAGCTGTCTGCGTTGCCTGGTCTCTCAGAGGATCCTTCTGCTGTGGGACTGCTGAGGGTTGAAGACCGGGTGTCAATTGCCACTACAACAGTACACTGATGGCAATATCTCACCAACCGAGACTCTGTAATCCCTATCCACGAACTGAGTCGACTAGGGAGCCAAGGAGTCATCAGCAAGACTTGCTCCCCCTTTAACAGCCCCACATGGCCAGTGCGAAAGTCTAATGGAGAGTGGAGACTGACAGTGGACTATCATGGCCTGAATGAAGTCACACCACCACTGAGTGCTGTCATGCCGGACATGATAGAACTAGAGTCAAAGGCAGCCAAGTGGTACACCACAATTCATTTTGCTAACATATTCTTCTCCATCCCTTTGGAAGCAGAATGCAGGCCACAGTTTGCTTTTACCTGGAGGGGTGTCCAATACACCTGGAATTGAGTGCCTCAGGGGTGGAAACACAGCCCCACCATTTGCCATGGACTGATCCAGACTGCACTGGAACAACGTGAAGCCCCGGAACACTTAAAGTACATTGATGACATCATTGTATGGGGTAATACAGCAGAAGAAGCTTTTGAGAAAGGGGAGGAAATAATCCAAATCCTTCTAAGAACCAGTTTTGCCATAAAGTGTGGTAAGGTCAAGGGACCTGCACAGGAGATTCAGTTTTTAGGAATAAAATGGCAAGATGAAGGTGATTAATAAAATAACAGCTATGTCCCCACCGACTAACAGAAAGGAAACACAAGCTTTCTTAGGTGTTGTGGTTTTCTGGAGACTGCACATTCCAAATTACAGTCAGATTGTCAGCCCTCTCTATCAAGTGACCCAGAAAAAGAATGATTTTATATGGGGCCTGGAGCACCAACAAGCTTTTGAACAAATTAAACAGGAAATAGTTCATGCAGTAGCCCTTGGGCCAGTTCGGACAGGACAAGATGTTAAAAATGTGCTCTACACTGCAGCTGGGAAGAATGGCCCTACCTGGAGTCTCTGGCAGAGAGCACCAGGGGAGACTCGGGTAGCGCTGATCACACAACGGGCTCTAATAGGAAGTCCCAGCTACCCAGGAATACTGGAAGTGATCACAAATTGGCCACAAGGCAAAGATTTCAGAATGTCACCAGAAGAAGAGGTAACACATGCTGAAGGGGCCCCGCCATATAATAAACTACCGAATAATGAGAAGCGATGTGCCCTGTTTACTGATGGGTCCTGTTGCATTGTGGGGAAACATCAAAGATGGAAGGCACCTGTGTGGAGCCCCACACGACGGGTTGCTGAAGCTGCTGAAGGAGAAGGTGAATCAAGTCAGTTCGCAGAGGTGAAAGCCATCCAGCTGGCCTTGGATATCGCTGAGCGAGAAAAGTGGCCAGTGCTCTACCTCTATACTGCCTCATGGATGGTGGCAAATGCGCTGTGGGGGTGGTTACAGCAGTGGAAACGGAGCAACTGGCAGCGCAGAGGCAAACCCATCTGGGCTGCTGAATTATGGCAAGATATTGCTGCTCGGGTAGAGAATCTGGTTGGGAAAGTACGTCATGGAGATGCTCATGTACCCAAGGGTTGGGCCACTGAATAACATCAAAACAACCAACAGGTGGATCAGGCTGCTAAGATTAAGGTGGCTCAAGTAGATCTGGACTGGCAGCATAAGGGTGAACAATTTATGGCTCGCTGGGCCCATGACTCCTCAGGCCATCAGGGAAGAGATGCAACATATAGATGGGCTCGTGATTAAGGGGTGGACTTAACCATGGATGCTATTGCACAGGTTATCCATGAATGTGAGACGTGCTACAATCAAGCAAGCCAAAAGGTTAAAGCCCATTTGGTATGGAGGATGATGATTAAAATATAAATATGGGGAGGCCTGGCAGATTGATTAATACCACGCTCCCACAAATTCAGCATGGCAAACACTATGTGCTCACAATGTTGGAAGTAGCCACAACTTGGTTGGAAACCTAGGCCGTGCCCCATGCCACCACCTGGAACACCATTTTAGGCCTTGAGAAGCAAGTCTTTTGGCAGCATGGCACCCCAGAAAGAATTGAATCGGATAATGGGACACATTTCCAAAATAATCTCATAGGCACTTAGGCCAAAGAACATGGTATTGAGCGGATATATCACATTCCCCACCATTCACCAGCCTCTGGGAAAATTGAGCAGTACAATGGTTTGCTAAAAACTACACTGAGAGCAATGGGTGGTGGAACTTTCAAACACTGGGACCTGCATTTACCAAAAGCCACCTGGATAGTCAATACCAGAGGATCTGCCAAGCAAGCTGGCCCTGCTCAATCAAACCTCCTACATACTGTAGATGAGGATAAAGCCCCTGTAGTGCACATTAAAAATATGCTGGGGAAGACCATCTGGGTTATTCCTGCACTGGGTAAAGGTAAACCCATGAGTGGGATTTGTTGTAATTAGCTCTGCCTCATTAAACCTGCCAATCCACATGTCAGTGGCGCTCAGATCGCAGAGCTAATACCGCAGGAGGTTAAAATCCTCTCGGGGACATCAGTACAAATGCCAATGTGGTGGATACAAAATGTCCATTTATTAAACTGCGTATCTCACATATATACGTTCACCAAGTACCTCCTTCGTGGGTGTGCCTTAGCGTTACAAGCCTATCCATCACCTTACCTCGTAACAAGGGAGGGCTACAGCTATTCCTTCTGTACATTGCGAGATCTTCCGAACGCCACTCCCTACAGGGATTACTTTTGCCCAAGGACCTGGGTGCACTTGGTGGGTAATGCAGGAGGACAGAGAAGTCTGATGTGTGCCTCAAGGAGATTTGATTTTAGGAGAAAATAGCCAATGAATTGAACTGTCAAATAACCCTGTTATTGCAATTGGTGCCCCACAACTGAGCCAACTCTGCCTCATTCCTCTAGCCTTAAAGACTGTTATGACAGATGGAACCCAAAGTTATGGACTAAATGAACTCAGGAGACATTTTGGAAGGATGACCCATAGACTAAGGGAATGATATCTGTGAGACCAGGGAAAGGGGTGGTGATTCCTTAGAATGTATTCGGAACCTGAGTGTAATGGTTTAGCCCCTGCCGGGGTCTGAGACCACGCGGCCGCTGCCCCTCCCCCACAAAGGGAGTGAAATATAAAGCCCCAAAACTGAGATAAGGAAAGGTTTAATACAACAGTGCAACAGCAACACAACAAACAACAACAATAACAGTAACAGTAATAGTGATAGCAATGAACAGAGCAAAATCTCTACCAATACAGCAGTGAGAGGACCAGATGTACAAAGCCACGCGCCCCGCGCTCCCGCGCCAGGATGTGACGTCCGCATGGTATCTGAATAACCCGGCTAGAGCTCCCCCCCACTGCTGGTGAAACTTAACCCTATCCTGGCTAAACCAGGACACTGAGCATGACATCAATCGTATGGAATAAGGGGTGGAGAATGTCCTGGTTTTGGATGGGATAGGGTTAATTTTCTTGAGCTGGGAGACAGCATAGCCAGAGTGCCTGACCCGGATTTCAGCCAGGATAGAGTTAACTTTCCCTGACATAAGAGTTGAATACCCCTCATAGCTGTTGCTGCTTTCTTTGTACCTGCTGAACATAATAAAATACTCTTTATCAAACACAGATGAGAAGAAAGTTCATATTTACTTAAGCAGGTGGACATTCCAGATGAACACTGGCAGCCGTAAAAACATGGCATTGATAACAAACATAGGATACATAGTACAATCAGACAGAAAAGACCACACCATGGGGTTGCTTTTCATTTGAAAAAGAAGCGCAAGAATAAATCGTGGTAACATTTTAAAACACAGTATCTCCAGAAAAGTTACTGCCTAAGCAAAATAGCCTACTCCAAAGATGATATGGAGGTAGTGTCAAATCTCAGAACTTCCTTTGAATGTATACTTCCTCATTTTGCAACACAGTGAAACTTCACAGCACCTAAAAGTAAATAAATGTCACCAATAACTACAGTTCAACAGAATATATTTAGCTTTCCAATGAAACCTTCACAAATCAGCTTTTCACAGGTAACGAGTACTTTATTCTGGTACAAAACATATCTCCAGAGCTATGTACCATTATTCACGGGAGAGCTTCTGGATATATTTACTCTTGCACTAGTGATGCCCTTGAATCAGAATGCCACTCACCTACAACTCCTTTTTGTAATCAGATGGACAGAAACACATAAAGTAGGATGGCACATAGACCAGAGGAGGGGCAAGGGCACATCTTCTGAGACTTAGAAGGGAAAGGTTGCAGATGAAATACTGGAGATAAGTTACAGTTCAGTCATGCTTGTGTAGTTAACCATTTCCTTCCAACACACACCACCTTGAGTTTCCAAATGAACCTAACCAATTTTCACACGGCTCCAACAGCATGTTTGTTCCATACAACCAAGTCTTTCCAGCTACAAACTGTCCTAAATAACTCTGTGCTCCATGAAGCTTCCCTCCAGCACTCTGCTCACCCCTTCCATTTTTGCTTGACAGAAACTCAAGCTAGGCCCTTGTGAGGCTGAAAGCTGGCTGTTTATTCCTCCTCTCAGTTCCTCAGCTAGCCAGCACAGCTCTTGGATGGGTTGAAACTACACCTTCATCCTCGTTTACTCTGCTCCCTGAACCATGCTCATGGTCAGGCTCTGCATTAAGTGAAGTTTAACACAGTTAAAAGATGTCAGTGAGAACGTCAGATTCTCACAGCATCCAGAAAGGATAACACTGAGTTTCTGAATGCAAAATCTTTTGGTTATTTTAATCTAACAAAATAAACCATCTTAAAATATCACTAAAACTTTCTTCCTTTTCAGAAACACAATTTTGACAGCCAGATACTCTGCCTCGAGTTATACTTTCACAAAGAATATTCAGCTGTTGCCTTTTACTACAAACCACTGCTATAGGCTAAGTAAATAAATAACATCTATTTTTCTGAACTAGATAAAGAAACACACTTGCCTCTATTTTGCTTACACTGCCAAAACCAGAAATCAAGCTGATCCAAATTATAATATTTAAATTAAGGTTTTGATTTTAGCAATGTTGAGCTGTGGGGTTTTGCTTTAGCATACCAGGCAGATAGGAAGGAATAGCTGCAAAGTTCACATCTGAGTCAATCATATACTACTGCTGTTCATTTTAAAAAGGTGCCCTACAAGCAACATACAAGGGCCCCGCAAGTACCTTCCAGAACAAAGATATGGCCAGTCCTTCAAAATCCCCTTATGGTTTTGACCAAAGATGGGGGCTTGGACTATACCCTACAATTCAGCTTTTGCCTTTCCCAGCCTGGTTCTATCAGCTCAAGAGTGAGAATAAATCATCTTTAGCTAAGTGGCTTTTGGCTTGGCTTAAACAAACAGCTGAATGGAAGACCATACAGACTGCTGAAATGGTCCCAATTTATAAAATAAATACAGGCACAATTAGATCTTTTCTTCTAAAGCTTTCTACAGTCCAAAGCACAACTATGCAGAGGAGTTCCTAAACCTTGTTTACAATACACAAGTTTGAGCATCTCATAGCCCAAAAATGTTCAAATCTTGGGAGTCTGAGTTCTGCTTTCTCTGAAACATTGTTCATTAGCAGTTATAAACACTGTGAAAATGCTTTGAACTATGAGAGTGGAAGCGGCTCCTATTTATGTTGATGTTTGCAGACTCATTATTTAAAACAAACAGAGAGGGGCTCACACACTAAGATTCAGTTACCTCAAGCTGATCCCCACACAGGTCGACATGAGCTCCCACTTTACGCAGCTCCCATCCTTAGGCGTGACTGGACAAGTAAGCTGGTCAACTGCTGGTTCACCATGTGGGATGAGCATTAGAGATTATTTATTTTCTGGGTGAGTGATAAATGTGAGTAAATAAACTTCTCCTCCCACTTGGTCCCCTTGCAGGTGGTGCATTCCTCCAGGAGTTGCTGCTCAGGAGGAGAGGGCAGGCTCCTGCCATCTTCCACTCAGTCTTCAAAGTAGTAGACCAGACACCAAGCAGGTATCTCAGGAGATACCACCATGAACACCAACCCACCTTGCTAAATGTGCACCTCTGTGCCGACGTGGAAGTCCGGACACAACTTAGACGACCAATTTGATCAAGTTGATGCCACTTTATTAAAGGCTACACAGCAATTTATACTCTATCACAAGCTTCACGCACTGCTATCTTATTGCTCATAGGCTAAAGCTACTTGTTCACGCGCCCTTCTGCCCTCTGTGATTGGTCCCAGGGTGGTGTCCACGCACTGCTCTCCCCCCAGGTAGACCCCCTGTTTTCAACATTCCAACTTCTTTATCTCTTGGCTAGGGATGTAGTTTCTAAGGCTGTCTCGGCCTTGTTTATGTCCTTGAACACAGCTGCAGCTTGCTGTTACAGTGAGGCCCCTTGGTCTGGATCGCTCACAACATGTCCGTTGTTCTCCAGCGATGCCACAAATCCCCCTTTTTGTTTTTGAGCGATCCAGACCCCCCTGTGTTCCTGTGCTAAAAACATTGCACCAACAGTCCTCTGCAGGGCCCTTTGCAGAAGGCCTATAAGGCAAGGCAACGTTAAGAGCACAGTCACTACAATCAAAAGGACGACTCCGACAGTTTTGACTAATGTTATCAACCAACCAGATAATCCCCAACCTTTAAACATCCTTGTCAGCCAGTCCAAGCCATCATCTTCTGTTAAGCGTTTGACTCCATCCTTCAATTGCTGAATGCTTTTAAAAATAGATTCTGAATGATCGGATAGATTCATACAACACATTCCTCCCAATTCAGCACAACCATGTCCTTGCGCTAGAAGCAAAAAATCAATCGCAGCTCTATTTTGTAACGTAGCATGTCTGACACTATCAAAATCAGTTAAAAGACCACTTAAAGCTAAAGAAGTAGCATTAGTTTGTTTGCTAAGCCAAAACTGCAGTGGGTTCGTGTCGGGTACGACTTGAAGGACTCAGACAGAACGGCCTGTACTGCTCCGTTGTTAGAGGGGAGCGTACTGGAACTTGTAGGCTACAAACCTTGGGAGGCCTGATAAAGGGAAGAGAAAAGCGCTGAGAAAAGTGCTGATATGGTGAAGAATTGCTAACCTGTGAGTCATGCTTGATAAAGGGCCGAAGACGGTGCAGACAGCTAGGAATTTAGAGTTTTTTATAGGAGCGGCTTAGCTGCTATTAGTCCAATTGCTAAAGTTTAAGTAGCTACCAATTAGCGCGCGCTGATAAGAACTCTGAAGCATAGCAACCAATCAATTTAACACACGCATCTTCTGATTTTCTATAAAAATGAGTGTTACATGTAATAAAGTGAGAAAAACTTTGCTTGCATCAAGCTTGTCTCCCGTCTCTCAATAGTGGCAGGTTCAGCCATGTATCCACAGGTATTTCTACCAAGCATATAGAGAACGGATTTTCAGGGCTTGCAGTGGCATTTGGTTGTGAGACCACCCATCCTTCACCCTGAGGCAGGTTCCAATACAGGCCGAACACACCGAGCAGGAACCCAGCGAGAGCCGGCATCTGTGAAAACACAAACATAACCCTTGCTCCAAGTTAATATCTCATTCGGTTTCTGTTTCATCTTTCTTAACTTCCTTCTTCCAGGGTCACACCCATCGACTCAGAACCCATCTAGTGCCGGTATCTGTAATAACACAGGCATAGCCTCGACCCGTCATTTTTAGTTCCACAGGTCCTTTCCACTCTCCTGTAGCAACATCTTTGTACTGAGCAAAAGCACTATCTCCACACTGGCTTATACCGGATTTCAGACCCATACTATGTATTACTACTGGTGGTTCCTCCCTATCACCTGTGAGCCGTAAGTAATTTAACACACACACCACTTTTGCAAGTGGTTCTGCAGCAGCCAAGACCTCTCCCCCTTTTTGTTTTTGCAAAAGCGCTTTTAAAGTTTGATGTGCTCTCTCCACTATGGCTTGCCCCTGGGGGAATGTGGTATACCTGTGATGTGATGTATACCCCAGAGTTGACAGAAAGAGCAAATTTTTTAAGAGGTATAGGCTGGTCCATTATCAGTTTCACGGGTCAATTGAACTAATTTCCCATATTCCCTGGCCCATTCCGCCCTACCGCGATGGTAACTTCCCACAGCTTAGTACTTTTCCACAGTTCAGTGTTGCAGCCGTCCACTGTTTTTGCCTGCCACCTTGGCACAACTCAGCAGTTCCTTATCTATCTTCCAAGGCCTGTTCTTCATCAAACCCCAGCTATTGCTCAGAGGCTGTGTAGGGCTGACAGGCCAATGCCTCCCACATCTCCCCTTTCTTTGTTTTGCAGCTGCACCTGCAAGACTTATTTCGAGACTTTATCAATTAAGGGTTAGGCAAACTTCAAAAAACACAGCATACTTAAAACAGTTTCACAGAAGGCTAGAAACAATACAGCAGTTACAGTTACAAGTTAAAAAAGAGTAGGCTAATTTCACTACCCATAATTAGGGGATATGACTAAATACTACAAAAATAAACAGCAAGGAAAATACAGAATAGCACACTTACTTAATGGGGTACTAACATTCAGAGCCGCAATTGCTGGGGAACCCTGGATGCAGCGAGAATTTAGAGTGCCCTTCCTCACAAACCGGAAATCCTACGCGATGCGTCCATCCGTAGGTGAGGCATCCAACATCGCTGCAAGCAGGTCCAGCCTCCAAATCAACAGGCCAAAATAACTGGCAATTTTCTCTGAGCGGAAACATCTGATCTCATCCTCCTGTTGGGTTCCACCCAGAGTCTGGCCAGCACTCAAGGGGGAAAACCAAGGGAGTTTCTAATAAGGTTAAACACTTGAGGTCTTAATTCTTAACATTGCTAAACAAAGAAGGTTGACTACACACATTCTTATAGCATTTCATCCTTATTAATAACTACATTTCATCTAAGCTACAGCTTTCACTGGTGACTAATAAGCCTATATATTTCATCAAGGAGTTGCAATTACTGTTAGCATTTTCTCTTAAAAGAGTTGGCAACTGTAGTGTGATTAAGGACAGAGATGGTGTATTTTGTCCTACTGCAGCAGCAAGCATTACCCATCCATTCTGCTTAAATGATCAGTCGAAGAGACCGCAAACTGTCGGCACAGGGGTATTCACAGCACCCACAGCTGGCTCCTGAGTGTCCACCAACAGCTGCCTCTCATGCCTCAGGTACGGTCGCACACACCTTGCCGGTAACCACCGGGGACCGTGACCTGTGGAGACACAAGCATAACCTCTTCCTCAGGTTATTAAAGGATATGGTCCTTCCCAGTTAGCACTTTCCAGGTTTTTTGCTAACACTTGAGCCTTGCCCTGGACTTCTTGTTGATCTGGTATCTGTGATGAGAAGTGCTGCAATATTGACAGCACCTATTTTAACGATCCAAATGCAGCAAAGTGAGTGACGTCAGATTGCCATAATTCTGAGGAGTGAGTCCCCGAGGGTTGACACCACTAGCTGTTGAAGAGAGGGAGTCCTCTGGTATTCAGGGCAAGTCACAATGATGTCTTTAGCCTGAGGCCTTGATAAAGAAAACTGGTTCTGTATTGCCCTGGCGTTTTGGTGGAAAAAATGCATGTGAAAGCCGTGCTTGCTGTGTTTCTGAGATGGCATTAGCTGCACGGTGGAGATCTTGTTTCACTCTCTCTGAAAGTACTCTGGGTGATGTCAGTGAGGGATCTCTTTGCAAAATATAAAACAAGCTATGCAGATCATCATTAGTTAGGCCCAACAACAGCTGTATCCAATTTATGGTTCGTAACAGTTTCTGTAAATCATTTAAAGTCTTAACATCAGTTTTAAGTTTAACCTGTTGCGGGACAATGGTCTGTTCACAAATTCTCCACCCCAGGTACTGCCACGGTGATGATCTCTGTACCTTTCCAGGTGCTATTTGCAACCCCATTTGAGATACTGAGTCTTTGGTTAAAGCAAGAGGCTTTTCCATGATCT